>JAAAYG020007499.1:1783-14844 GCA_009936455.2 Tomocerus minor | reverse complement strand
TCACTTTTTACCACTAGGGCACAGAATGAAAGTAATGCTTTTAGCGACTTTCCATTAAAATACTTTCGACTTAAATTGTTAAACAGTTAGAGGGAAAAAAATCCAATATAGATCGTCAAAATTTAATTAGCTCAGTTTTCCTCAGTAGTAGGTAGGTGGTAATTGTCACTTTTACTTTTGAAGGTTTTAGAGTGATGGGAGTTTGCCCAGGCTTAAGGTTACCAAAGGAAAAGAAAAGAGAAAAGGGAAGAATACTACAGTTGAATTAGATATCAGCTTTCCTTATTCTTTATTTACAGCCCCTCATTGTCCTTGAATGAAAACCGACATTTAGATGGATTTAGAGAGACGGGGATACATTATGTATAACAAACGAGAATGCTCTTCTTCATGGAGTTTTATGTGATTCCTGTGAAAGAGTACTTATAATTTCTTTGCACACTTGATTTTTGGACTTGTGATTTAGGGATTTCGTCGACTTTGACATTCCATGATTTGCGCTTTTAGTAAAATCTGATTAAAGGTTTTCTTGAAAGAGATTAGCATTGAACTGCTCTGTTACGTAATGCCTATGGTTTTGCTGAATTGTTGATGTAGTTTTCTGGGGAATAGAATGACTCTCTTGCCTGTCTGGTTGATCTGGCGTATTGAGAGTGGTCTATCACATTGTTATGCAAATGGGGCTAGAAGTCTAGGTTCTTTCGACAAGGGTTCAGGAAAAGTGAGTCAGAGAGTCCAATTCGCAGCATATTATAGCACGTTCGTTGGCAGACAGGGAAGGTATGTACTATATCTCACCCATTATATCATAGGTATTTATACAGACAGTGCTGCATATAGACAGGGGAGTATGTTTGATTTACATATCAATCTACATAGTAGATTGTCGGCAAGTTTAGCAAAGCAAAATGTAGTGTGCGCTATTATATAAGGAAGTTGCATGTATGGCTGTGTGTGTATCTGTCTAACGTGGCTTAGGTAAGTCTGTGGTGGAAAGGCGCAAGGAGATCAATAAAAGCAGACAAGTATTGACTTATGCAAATGACGAGGACTCAACTCACAAAAAAGAATTCATAAGGCACTTTGCCACTTCACTAAAACAAACATCGTCTCGTAATCTTCTCTTATATTATCGTTGAGGATAGGATAGTCAATGTCTATTTTTTATAGGGAAGGCAAGGACGATCTGTACACATAATATCTGAAGTCTTATGTAGAGTGAAAGAGAGAGAGAGAGATAGGGAGACAGATGCAGAGTTGGTCCTTTTCTCTCTTCCGTATAATATTTTATGTCTGTATTGGCAATGGGGTATCTGTAGTTGCAATTTTCTGTAATCACCATAGATCTATACATATACGTGCGCATACTTACTTTGATATTATTATGTAGACGATGACATGTATGCTTTCTGTTTGCCTTTCTTTTTGCTCCTTATGCAATGGGTACAGTATGTGATCGTTGTCTCGTCTCACTCAATACGTTCTTATTAATTCCTTAAAAGTCTATATTATTATAACCTTATATAACTATATTATTATACTATATAGATATAGTCACCTTTTATTATGCATAATGTAAAGTGAAGGAATAATAGTATCAGTTTTATGTAAACTGTGTACACAAGTACTACAAGTACGAATAGAAGTGTAGATGTATAAAAATAATATTACCGAAATGTTAAGGTGCCTGCCTTGCCTCAGATGTAACTTCTTCACTGAACTGAACTCATAGCGCACTTTCTTAATAAAATGTACATATAAACTCTTATGGATGCTCTTGTATAAAAACTCTTTTGGTTTCTACTCGAGTAGGCGAGTATTTGTGATGATAGGCAGAAGAAAGTGTAGGTAAATGTAGTGTGGATTGTATGTAATACTCAGAATCGTATTATGTGATGTGATATGATTGCTATGTAAGTGTACATTGAAACGTATGAGACTAGCAAGAATCGAAATTCTATAGCCTCCCTTCTTATAGCTTCCTATATTGCATTACAAACGTAGCCTATGATCTTATAATATCTTTCTAGGATAAAAGTAAATATGATATGCCAGATATGAAGACGCCATACATATGTGCATGATGTGAATGTAATGGCAGTAATATCTGAGTGACTATATGAACAGAAACTGACTGACAATATAAGCAAAGAGAAAGAAATTTTACTCTTCCCAACTCCACCAACCAAAGTGTATAAGATTCCAGCGTAGCATGACATGGCGTGGCGTGGCCTGGAAATGGAACGTACCTAGTAAATAGATCTAGTTTTATTCCTTTCGCTTCTTCCTCTCTAGTGTGTATGTTCCTAATATTCCTAAATCCATCCTCCTTCCTATTTGAATTATGAATATCCTATCGGATTTATCAGTTACGTTTATTATATTAGTAAATCTTATTTTGTTTAAACACCTTTGCTCCTTAGTCACATCATGAACTATTATAATGGTTTTATAATCTAATGCTACTATACGGATTCTTTGTATCTACAACGCACAAAGTACTCGATACTGAATTCAATCGAAATTCTCGAACAAAAACACATTTTTAAAAAAATTTTGAAGTAACTATATTTTCTCAAGTGGTTAAAAATTTTAGTCATATTCCCTGTGAACACTCCTTCCATTGTAATTAGCAGGTGAAATAGTAATGCATATTAAATACTGCAAATGAGTTAAATGCGCTATGCGCACATATTGTATAAATGAATGTGAGTATATTATGTGTAGTAACTTTGATTAATGATGTAATATTTTATTTTATAGGCATAATCACAAGTGCTGGTAGCCGCTCCGGCCCCCCGCCTAGTTCCGTGGGCACCGTAAGTGAACGACTGCAAAATCAAGGGAACACGAACACATCAAGTGGCAGCCCTCTCTTAGGTAAGAACAATAAGTACCAAAACTCTCTTTTGATTAATGCACGATATTTGACTAAGGAGCTTAAATATTTTGTAATAATGGCAACCATTATTCTGTCATTATTCCAGGAATCAATTAATGGTTAAATGTATGTAGACGAAATGGAAATCTATGAAGATGCTTTCCATATAATAGTAAAATGTCCTTCCGTAATTGGACATTTTTAGGTAGCTTAAAGTAGCTTTCATTAAATTACAAAAATTGGTACGTTGATTTTCATTTTCAGTTACTATCCTAACTAGTCCGCAACAGAATTTGTCTTTGGCTGAGATTTTGTTAGGGATTAAGTAGTTTGAACACAAGTTTGAACTAGTTTTGTCTGGTGTTGTGCCCCAATCAGGTAGTCTGCCTCCAATTTGCACAATGGCATTATATGGGGAAGGCAATTGAAACTTTACGATATCTCCTATTGTATGAGGGAAAACCATATTTTTAGCTACCAATAAAAACGAAATAACGCAGGAGAGGACACAAAAGAAAGTTTGGAGACGCTGGCTCGTCTGCAGCTGTAAACTTTCTTGTTCTTGCTTGTTACCTCAGAGAAATCTGTTATATAAAAGTTGCAAGTTGTAGATGTCTGTAATTCCGAAGTATATTCTTGAGAAGTGTACATTGCTAGTAGCTAACGATAGCTAATGCTTAATGTCTTGCTACAGGATTGTGACTAGTCAACACAGGAATATAAGTCATACGAAGAATAACGATTCAATCCTGTTCAAATCCTCTCGATTGTCCAGCCAAAGCTTTGGATGAGAAATATTTAACTGAGAGCTGAATTGAATGGAACAGTAAAGTCTCTTGCTCTTCGTAACTTTTTAAGTTGACATTTATTTCCCCAACTGGAAAAGTAAAAGTAAAACTTTCTCCAGGGGGATTTGATTGACATAATTCTATAGCTAGTCGAGGAAACGTGAGGAGAATCTCTTAAAGTCCTTTAGAATCTGTTCAACCAAAGAAAAGTACAAAACGAGCAACCACGCTTATTCTACTTTAGTACTACTTACCCCAATAGTGTCACTACAATACAAAAACGTAATAACGTTCTTTTCTGAATTTGCACCTACTCTTGACGTACATATTATTTGTCGAAACTCTTAAAAAGCCTAAGAGAGAAAAGTCTACCTGCAGACAAAGGCAAATAGTATCAAATGTGATAATAAGAAAGTTACTGAATTGTCCAAGTCAAAGTTCAAAACGATACGTTCTCTTTTATTTGTATTATTTTATCTTTTCATACAACTTTCCTCCTTACTCCTACTCTTTCTTTTATTCCACTTCTACCTACTTCTGCAGTTTTTTTTTCAATTTCTTTCTATCCTTCATGTTTTGCATATCCATCTGCACAATGTACCATCCATAGACTTATTATTAAGTATGTCAGTAATCTATAATATACTCTTTCTTTACAAATTGTAAATGACACACTTTCAATTCTACACATCTACTATCTCCACATCAAATTGTATTTGAATTTATTTGTAATACACTGACCTTTGGCCGTCTATATCGATGTAATTTTTAATTGATGATAAATAATAGCATATTATTTTTTGTTAATACGAAAGGTTGTTACAAAATCATTTGGAAATTGAGCCATAATACATGCATGAAATGAATATTTAATATTTGTATCAATCAAAGAATTTTAAAGATAGTGATATCTGAATGTGAAGTCATTTTATTTCAATTTATTTCAATTTATACATTGGTTCATGTTTGATGGACGCATGTATGCACGAAGGAAGTGACACAGTTTTAGTGTTCCTTTAGTGGTTGTCTAAAGATAGTTCTATAGATAAAACGTAGGTATGAGCATGTAATTTGATCAGAATGGTGTTTTTGTAAGTTGTAAAGCAAATTGTGGTATTGAAGCAATTACATTTATGTATTGATGTAGGAGGTGGCGGAAGCAGTGGACTGAATGGGACGGAGACAGGAGGAAGTGGAGGACCAGCCTACCTATCTGGAAGAGGATCGATGGCCAGAGGCTCGTTGTGTAGCAGTCGAACTACTAAATCTGTATCTAAACAAAGTCTTCTTGACCTGGTTGGCAATCGACTTGGCGTGGCTGGTGGCCTGTCTTTAGGGGTAAGTTCACAAACATGCTTTATAAATAATCAATAGAACCTTTCCTCAAGCGCATCTTTGAATTTCTACATGAATCATTGAACTGTCTGTGAGAGAGGGAGGATAATAATATTAGCGGAAGTAACTACCTCATTTCCCTATATAATTTACACTTTTCCTAGACATACATACATAAATATATATTTGTAATCTGAGAAATAAGGTTATGCGTATAACAGCGTGCTGAATCTGTTGGGTTATTTGCAACTTGCGATGTAAAGGAAGTGACCCTCTGCTGGAATGATTTCGTTTAAATAACTCTGGTGTGTGTGTGTGTGTATATTTGTAAGGAGATAATGCAAACTCAACCGGGAAAGTAAAATATGAGTTGCTCTATGCTCTCTGACACTATTTTATTCTAACTGGGTATCATTGAGCCCCTTGCCAGTCGTTGTGCTGAACCGCAGGAGGAAAGTAGCCTCAGCCCAACCCAAACATAAATATTCCTAAACGGTGCTGCTACACAAAACTCTGTGTGTGTGTATCTCTACATCCTACAACCAACACACTCTCTCTCTCACTCTATTTGAATACATTCCGTTGAATAAGTTAGAGAAGGAAAGAAATGAAGCGCAAGCAAGTGAGAGAAAGGGAAAGGAATGGGCAACAATAACATCCTCTCTATAAAGTTAGTATAACTACATCACATTAGAAAGGTAAAGGGAAATTGGGAAGATATGTTGCTGTGAACAAAGTGCTGCATACATACACAAACAGGATACAATACTCTACAGTGTTGTAAAACTGTACATTTACTTAGAGAGTTGGTGAGAATAAGTGGGGAAGTTATGTGTAATGCGATAAAGGAGGAAATATAGTACACAGCTATAGGATTTGCTAAAAATATTTACGGAAACTCAGTTTACTGAGTGAAGAAACCTGCAGAATTTACTAACGTCCCTATCTATCCATGTTGTTGGAACGAACTTAAGTACCTAACTGGATAATACAGTTATTGTGTGTGGTGAAAGCTTTTTAGCTTTCCAATGTCGAAATCTTTCTCAAGGAATTTTCTTGACTCTATTATCTGCATTAGTATTTGTCATTAGGATTAAAGGCTCCTCATTCATTCATTCTTCCCTATTTTCTACAACATGATTCCCTTCAATTCAGAGCTAATTCTTGTAAGCATGGTGTAAATAGCTAAATATAGGTTTACAAGTTAGAATTCGAAATTATTTAGCTCTTGTTTTTTGCCAAGACAAAATGCTTTTCCTCTAACTCACTATATGCTCAACTCTTGTAGTAGGAGACTAGGATGAAGTTGTCCAACGTGACTGTTTGACTGTAGAATGTTATGGTGTCGGGTGAGGAGGAAGGAGAAATTCCGCACGAGCTAATTTAATGGCGCATCCAAATGGTGGTTAAATGGTGCGGGTGAGGCACAAACATCCGACTAGATTTCCAACATCCATACAGAGTATACAAATTAAACAACTTAGTTGCTTCACTCTTCATTCAATTCAATATATATTTTACATTTATATGCAATTACTACTCAGTTACAGATGAAATGGGAAAGTGGAGTCTAGTCAAACAGACTCTTACGAATCACACTCAAACATACAGGAGCTCAATTCGAGAGCTTTCTATCGAATTTCACTCACTGATTCTTCCCACACAATTCTCGATTCCCTTTTTCTCCCACTATCACTGCTACTGCTAACTACTCTCTATAAAATAGTCTAGCTGTTAGAGTCAGAAAGTTCTCTCTAGACTTAGGACTGACAATATAGTTTTCTGTCCTATTCCGTTTACTATCATGTACATTAAATTCTACGATGTGCTATGGACCATAGAACCAAAGACCCTACTGTGGCCCACAGGTAATAACAATGTGCTTTTGCTACGGGATTCAGGAGGAAGTTGTCTTGCTTTAGATTTCGACCATCGCATCGTTCTATATGCATGATATTGTGTTACTGGTCATGTAATGTGTACACAGGATAGACGTAACTTTGCTTTTCAAATATAAATAGATAATATTAGGCACTGTGTATTCTGTAAGGAAGCTGAACTACAATGAGGTTTCGACAACAACATTGTCTCACTAGCACTTAGTGTCCTAGTACCAGAACATTCTATTACGCTTTGCCGGAATCCTTTTTATAGAATTGTATTTTCTGCCTACGTAAAATGTGATGTGATGCTTATTTGCCTTAAATCCCATCTAAATCGGGCTCAGGTTACAATTCTCTCCACTGAATTTCCCAACCCTTAACCGTATATTGACAATAATTTACTTGGTGGCTGAACAACTGGTGCTGGATGGATTACTGGACGACACTGAAAGAAGAATCTATAAAGAGCTTGCACAACATTATTACTTTTTCACTCACGATTGGGTGGGGATTGGTCTGAGTGTCGTATTACTTTGATGCGACTCCTTCTCATGTAGCTTCATTATTTACTCTGTAGTATTTTTGTTGGTTTCGCCAGTACAGATAGTCTGTGGGAGTGTACTAACGAATTTATTCTTTTGCTAAAAAGCATCCTGGAAGCAAAAGAAATATGACTCATAATCCAAATTATTAGCTTATTGTTATTACTTAACTCATTATAATCTCGAATTGTCGGGGTTTTGTTTGAAATCCAATACTTATGTATAATTCTATGAGACCTGATCCCAATTATCTATTGTTAGAAATTTGGAATACAATATTCAGTGTTTGTTTCATAACTTTTCGATTATATTTCGTCAATCTACATGTTTCAGTTAAAAATGAGGCTAATTTTCTTGTTGATCTCTACTGAAAAGATGAAAGTTCAAATAAAGAATGTTGCAGACAATGTGGACTTAGTTAGAGCAGAGATCAATAGCAAATTAATTATATTCAGACAGACAAATAACTATTCTAATTCAAGTAATTGTTGTTTGAGTGTATAGACAGAGAGAGAGAGAGAGAAAGAGCGGAAATATATGTGCTGACAACTAGTGAAAGCTTTGTGCACATCCCCCGCATATTCTGTGTAATAATGTATTGTTAATAGGGGTCGAATTACACAAGTTTCTGCTCAAGTAGTTAGAAGCGCAATGCTTAATCATTGATTCAGCCATGGACGGCTTTGCTTTAATCAAGCTCTCTAAACTATTTTCCATCCGACTGGAACAGTTGAGCGAAGCGATTATTGTAATTACTTAAAGAGACATCCTAGTCCGTGTACAGACATTTTCGTCTCTACAATTTTCTTGTCGTTATCTGATGCAAACCTATGATTAAGCAATATAAACAAGAAAATACTGATTATAATAGAAAGTAGACATTAGGGCTTTTAAACTTGACCTTTTCTTGGTAGTAGACATGAATATTGCAGGCCTAAGCCAATCTGGTTATGTGTATCCGTGGATTTGATTTATTGTTTGCTCTAGGTCTAGGTAGTTGCTTTATTAATAATAACAAACGTGGCAGTTTATATATGATGAGACTCAAATAGGAACTAGAGCAATTAAAATGTCTTGTGATTGGGGGAATGGTGATTAGGTCTATGTTGATAAATTATGGGACAAATATTTATTTTCTGTAGACACAAAGGATTTCTGGGAGAGAAAGTAGAAAGTTGGAGAAAGGTTAATAGGGAAACTGAACTAACTTGAGTTGGTCATTTCATTTGCAGTTTTAACACCCAGCTTTGCTGAACTTGTAGAAGTTTTGATGATATGTCATTAGGAGATATAGGAAATAGTTGGGAAGGAGTTTATGCTCTGTATGTTGACACTAGAAGTAATTGCCGCGTATATTGGGGATTTTCCAGGGGTTTAACTTGCCACATGGTATGACGGCCGTTAGTGTCTGTCTTGTGTTGTCACTTCTTAAGCTGTTTCAGAATATAGAGATGCCTTCTTTCGTTTTCTTCCTTGAGATCCATGTGTGTAGCGATTGGAAAACTGAAGTGGGCCGAGTTGGAAACCTTAACAAACTTTATCTGGCTAAAACTGAGTGAGCTCCGTACAATCGTTCATTTATATACGTCAGTATAAACTAGCAGGCAATATGTTCAATGTTCCTTCGGCTCTGACTTTCTATCATCCTGTTAGTTAGCAGTTAGTTTATACTCTTTGTATTTATGTCTGTTTGATAGATTATTTGCTCTGACTCTTCTCTGTAGCATTGCATTGCCTTTCCTTGGATTCAGTTGAGCGGTTTAGCTTAGTTAGTTAGTTTAGAATGGAGTAAATGAAAAGGAAGTCCTATAAGAACAACGGCCAATGCTATACAGCAGAGATATTAGTTGAAGGGAAGAATTCCTTTTTTCTTGACTAGTTAGTTAGGTAGATAGATAGTTGTTGCAAAAGTTCAAGACGAGGAGGAGGAGACAAAGAAGAGAAGTGAGAAAGAAAAATTAGATTGAGTACCTTACCGACCTCCTGTACATTTGCACTTCTATTCCTCACTTTATTCTTTCCTTCACTTTGGCTACGTTGAATTTGGCTCTCTCTGACCTACTCTTAACAATTCTACACTCATTTTCCATGTCGACTTTCTTTAACTCTCTTTTATTTTTTGCTTTCCTTTGGTAGTAATAGTAATGCTCCCTTGGTACGCTATTCCATCTTTTCTTGGTGACGCTTTGACTCACTTCTGTGTCACCTCTTCTCTTTTCAAACTTTGGCCACTGCCTTTCAACAATATACTATTTCACTTCTCCGAGAGCTATCCCTCCAACTATTCATCTGTTTACTTGTAAACATGCAATTATGTAACGAGCATTTTTATATTCACTATTTGTCGATTTTGATAGAAATTATAGGCTTATTTAATTACAATAGTATCCTGTCTCTGGTAAACATTTCTATCAGCAAAATTTCTTGTAATGACACCATACTAATTTCGCATAGTTTTTATTACATGATACATAAGTTATTTATGTGTATATACAGAAAAGTACAAAATTACTAATTTAGTAATAATGTTTAATGAAGAGTTATGTCGTATTTGTTTTTGAGTTAGCTTTCTGTATATTCTTACGGTGTGGATAGTGTGTTTCAAATTCTTAAACTTTTCTCCGATGAACTATTTTATCAGTGAAGTTCCTTTTGATCACACTGTACCAATTTCAAATATTTGCAAGGAGGGGTTAACTTGATGCCCAACCCTGATTCAAGGAGAATGGCTTAATTTAGAGCAATGAAATAAAGATTTTTGAAATCTGCTCATATTTTTCAAGGGCACACAGGTTTCCAACATTTTCAAAAATAAAAATCTGTATAGGAAATATTTATGGTTTTTTGGAGTTGGAGGAATGCATTGAAAAAATCTACTTCGATTTTTAGCGTATATTTAGAAAGACCAAGTTTCATAAGTCAGAAACCTGGGTCCTGATTTTTTCTCTTTCTTAATATATTTTGCAACATTACGCATTGTACGTTTTCCCAAACTGTCGGAATCTTGGATTGGAAAATTTTGCATTTTAAATTAGACTCAACGCAACGCCAATGCGTCAAAGCGATATAGAATCCTTATGGAAAAATTTTTAAAATTCTTGTCACAAGGTATAATGTCTAATAGGATTCCGTCAAGTACTCCTTAATTTCATGTGCAATTCAAAGAACAGCTAACTAAATTATTACGCATTCTTATTAATTGAATTTTAGTATAATGTAGGTATTAGTATTTTGTTGGAATGATCCGAGATATAGTGTAATATTATATGCAGAGTTTAGTCGTATGTTTTTTTGAGTCTGTTTTCTGTGTATTATCAGGCGGAGAAAAAACGTGTTTCAAATACTTAGGGTTTTCCTTCCGTCGTGTTAGCCTTTATGCTCTAAGAAAGATAGCATACATCGAATACCAATTCGTAGACGACAGAGAGCAAGCTAGCCGAATAGCGAAGCATAAAGGATTTTAATAGCGAAGCAGAAAGAGAGAAAGTAGAGAATGGAGCCGTATAGCCGTGGCCTTTTCGTTCTGCCTTTCACTTTCTTCTTGGTTTGACTTGACAATTTTGCTTCCTCGACTTCGGCACAGCACAGGTTCACATGACGGGACTACTTTTTTGGTAGTTGAGAGTAAAGCAGAGTAGGACTCTGTACATCGGCAACTTTGACTGACTAAGCTGTATTTAATGTTAGAGTTTAGATGTTGCAGCCATGAATTTTTCTTCTTCCCTCGCTAACATTAGTATTTATGGGAGAGAGAGAGAGGAAAGAAATGTATAAAGGCTCTCGTGTATAAAGGAGAAGTCAGTCACCAGAATTAAAGAACAGTTTTTGATGTTAAAGTCAAGTGAAGGCATAGTCCCATTATACAGCTTGGGTTCACTTGCTTTGACATGAGTTACTCTAGTGCATAATACGAAAAGAAAATAAAGGTCGCACGTAGTACATCTTGAGATTCCTCTAATAAAAGAATCACAATAAATATGCATAGTTGCTTATGCAGGCTGCGCTCTGCTTGTGCTCTCTGTTTTCTATCATTATTATTATTGTGTTTTGCAAGGTACAACTTGAGATTCTTCTAGTGTGCCCACAGCCAAATAACTTTGTACACATCCCTACTTGATTTTAATGGAAAAGGATACAAACGGAAGAAATTTCTGTGGAATTTTCTGGAACATCAAAACTTAAGACCTAAAACTAAGAATTCGTTACAAATTAATACTAGTGATTAGTGTTTAAACGAGTCGAGATTTTTTTTACGAAGAGAAGTAGAGATAATTTCGGAGAAAGCCTATACTGCTAAAAATTCTGAATAAAACTTGACAAATATCTGTGTTAACTGAAACAGAAAAAGGTTAAAAAGAAAAAGTTGAACTATAGTCAATGCACAAGTAAAATTTTTAATGTGTACGTAGACTGACATTACTGTTTATAAATAGTTACACAGTTGGTGCATTGATTAAGTAGGAAACAGTATGAGAAAAAGTGTATTTGTGTTGGTTTGGTTGGGCTGTAAAATTTGAAAGGAAGCTTAGAGCTTAATTTGGTCGTCTTACTTTCCTATCGTATCGTCTTATCGATCCAGAAATCTGTGAAACCGCACTATTCATATTAAATTGTACTTGGCTTTGCTGGTCCTGATATTATAGCCCTATTTTCTAAATAATAGTCTCTAGGAACTGATATAGCATATTCTTTTTAGCTTGACTCAGCATATTACTAACAACTACCTTGTTTCGCCTTCCCCCTAATAATTTCTTACGCTCAACTTGACTTTGTCTCTGTCTCTAACTCCAATTTCCCAATGTTAGACGTTACGTGAATAACAGTACTAGAGCATCACTATTAGACAGACTTCAGTTCTCTAGTTTATCTTTTATATTCAAGATGAGAATGATTTGCTTCCCCGTGCATTCAATTATTTCAGCTCCTTTTGCAGTCCTCCTTCCCTTTTTCCCTTCACATCATCATGACTAAATCTCCTAGTTCCACCAACTAACTACGCTGCTACCGTACTTATGCACCGTCAACTTTTCCTAAGACGTAACTTTAATCAAACCAACGCCGTAATAATGAGTATCGTCCTCTAATCCTCTAACCAACTACAATGAAGGTACTAGCCTATAGTTAGTAATAACTTTTCCTAAACGAAACCATACGTATACCAACAATAAATATTGATATTGTAGCTCGGGGCAGAGCTATATTCATTTTCTAGATGACACTCCTTGTAATTTATGACGGATTGATCTTCATAGATTCTCTTATAGCAAAATTTATAGTAAGTCCGCACTTATTTAGACTAGTATGTAGTGTATATATACTACACACAGGCTCTTTAAGTAGCTAAGAACTTTCAGAGTCATGTTCATAATATAATTATAATTAGCCTCAGAGCTATTAGCATCAATCATCCTTTGTTCTTCATAAAGCAATTTCATGAGGAGAAGATAAACCAATATTATATCAATCTGGAGCATCAACTACACTTGAGATTGTCATATCTAATTGTCAGCCTCTTACCCAATTATAAATGACAGACATGAGTTACTTCACCACGAATTTGCTTCCAGGCAAAAAGTCAAGAGTAAAATCTTGACAGACGAGGGAATGACTATGGAAAACCCATCTTAGTTTA
>JAAAYG020007488.1:0-26054 GCA_009936455.2 Tomocerus minor | reverse complement strand
AGGTACATAGTAGAAATTATGCTCTTAAATAATTAGTAATTGTTTTTCCTTTTATAATAACAATAGTGGGACCAGACATTCCATGTTATGCATATATGATATTTACAGTGTATGGAAAAACTGCATAACTGTTTTCATTGTTTTGTCAAATAAAATGATATTTAAGAAGCCTTAATTACATACGCACGTTTTCAACCAACTTGTTCTATTTTATATGTAGGTAAATGCTTTTTTCTTGTTTTTCTTTCACTTATCATCCATGGGTGCAATGCTAATTACTTTTACATCATAACCTTTACGTCTGATGGTGTTAATGGCCTATTGCTTTTTTTAGGCACCTAACTATTTATTAAATGTGGGTACCCCTCTCAACCCTCAAATTCAATACATGAAACCGTGGGCGTTGGTACAAGGGATCGGAAAATAATATTTACACTTGCTCTCTGAAAAATAGTATTTGTTCACTAATAATTACTTGACTCATTGTCAGCAACTTGATTGAAATAGAAAGGTTTGACTGTTATTGCGTGACTAATTGCGATCTTATGTGGGACTCGTTTCTACTCAGGATTTTAGCATTAAGTCTCAAGAGTAAGAAATATACAGAGAGACAGAAATTTTTGCCGTTCTGACGATTTAACAATTTAGTCTTGGTTGTATGTTTAGGTAATGATGTAGGGACATGATTTTAAAGTTAACATACATGTAATTATTTTCATTGTAGCCCAGAACTTGAATTTTATTTAATTAAACTCATTGCCAGTTCTCGCGCTCTTAATTTCTGAAGATATGAACAAGTAAACCCAAAAGGAAGGAACTGAATATTTTTAAGGTTCACAGTGTAATAAAATAATATAAGGAAATTGCATGGAATATGAAATATATTATTATTGCCTATATACGTGCAAAGAGTCAAAGTCAATACTTTTGGACTTGTATAGACATTAGATAAGAAATCGTGTAGATTGCAGTGTACGGCACCTTTTAAGGTACATGATACTCGTATTACAAATTTACAAATTAAATGAAAGGATGAATTAGGTATGTAAATAAATATTATATTTGAAAGGTTAATCACATTGTGTTCAAAGTACTTCAAGGACTAATACTAAAATCATGTTGACCATATTCACTTAGTACGTACAATGCACTTAAAGTATCTGAATTAACAATTGATTAGATAGATGAATGCAACCAAAGTTTTATTTTAGATTATGCCAAAGTCACACAAGAATTTCTGTATCATATAAAATACGCTCAGAATGATTTTTATGAATTTTGTTGCCCAAAGAATGGTAAATTCTGTACGGAAGTAATCTCCCTTTTAAAAAGGAAGCGTTTATATTTAATATCCTAGCAAATTAGTGCATAACTTGGATGTTGCCATTAAAACGTTTCTTTGTATAAAACGTTTGTGATGATGATGCAATGAAAAGGAATGCGATAGACGAATTTCAAGATCCCCTGAAAACAAGTTGACAAATAGTTTGGTATAGAGTGATTCTGGTGAATATAATATAGGTACCTTAAAGTTATTTAGTTGTTGGTTGCAGTATTTATTAAAATATCTTTCTCATCGTTATACTATTGTCTTCCTTTGTTTTGCTGGCTGGTGATGGTGTTATTTGTTTTGTGGGAAATGACAATGACATTGCATGGTAGTGAGGTACGACGGAATAGAAATAACAGTGTCATATCATAAAATGGTTATCCTTGCAGATAATAATTTTCGAGTTACGCCATGCCTGTTGACGAACACGGCCAAAGCCTCGGATCATTTATTTGAAATAGAATTCCTAACGCAACGGAAAGGAAATGAGTGTGGAGTCGGATATAAATACAGAGTGGACAGTATACACATTGATATAGGGAAGAAGAAGACGCGTCAAAAAACTGAAAGCAAATAATGGGATGAGTATATCTGGTGATAACGTGTAGTTATCTTCATAAACAGTTTCTAACATATAATTATATTAGTGTGCAGGGAGAATAAGAGGATATTTAATGTATTTACACAAAGTACACGATCATATTTAGTGAGAATAATAAAAATACAAATGTCATTTACTGGTAATTATATTAATAAGAAAAGCGTGTAGCTATCTTGGTACATTACGTTGTCGGAACGGAATTCCGCCTTTTTTTATAACATGCTTCCTTCCACCTCGAATATCTAATTGTACGTGCAGTGGGATATTTGATAATCAACAGGTGATAACAAGAAAAAGACACAAAGGAACAAGTATTAATGTTTCATTGGCATTGTTATGCTATTGTGTGCACTATTGTCGCATAATTCGTTTTACGTTAATGTCAAAGTGTGCGAAAAATTCTCTATGTCTGTACACTAATGTTATTTCTGTTGAAGATGACACTTGACGACGCATTTTCATTCCCTTTCTTTCGTCACTTCTTTTATCTCGAGCCAAATTGCAGATATAAAGTCATTTATGCTTATATATGTGGATGCAAATTAGGATTCCAATGAAAAGTGAACACGATTGAGAATATGATCAGTGTGACCATGTCGTTTATGTATCTGTACATTTTCTGTTGTTTTGTTTGTGTGTTGCATAGGCTTTCGTCGTGTCCTCACCGTTGCTCACTTACACATTTTGATTTTGAGGATCCACTAGTCAAGGGTACAAAGGACACGTCTTTTGTTTCTACATATTTCCCTAACAATATTTACGATCATTACCTATTCCTTTCATTTCACATCCATTTAGCATTACACTAATCATTACAAAGCCCCATCATGAATACTTAGGTAGTTCTTATTTCTAGAATATATGCATGCTGCATTACTATCATGCTAATAGCATTTTTATTGTTATCTTATTATTAGTAGTAAATGAAATGACGAGTGATAAGTCTATATTCATAGAATGAGACAACTAAGTACACATGTCGCATTTGAACAAGTGTACATGCTACTTAGTGTGTTTGTTTGTGATTACATATTTAGAGACAGGATAGACAAGTGGCAAAATAGTATTACATTATTGGCTTCTTTATTTGGTTCAAGTTGGTAGCGGCAGCCTTTTATTTTATTTACTTTTATTTTTACGTGTCCATTAAGCTAGGGCATAGAGATTTATTGGTAAAAACACATATAGTGTGATTGACTATTAAAGAGTTGTGAGCTGACTTGCTCTACTGTCTGTCTGTATATACATGCACCTTTTGCTAGATCATGAACATCAAAATTATCTTGTCAAACATGTCGGCATGAGGAAATCAACAATTTCATGCATTTAATGAATTCATACTTGCAACTTTCATTACGCAGCAAACACTATGTAAATTTTCAGAATTCAGAGCCTGCACTATAGCTACTTAGGAAAAATAAATTAAACTCGCTAAAGTAATGCCATGAGGAGAGTAGGGAGAAATTGTATTTATTATAGACCATATTAGCTCCTTATTACCTTTGAGAATCTTTATAGTTTCAGTAAAATTGAGAGCTAATAACAATATTAACAAGTTACGTTGCCTTTGAATCTGTGCTAGATGAAATGCAAATGTCGCTCCCTCTCTTTATTTTCGTTTCCTAATAAATGCGATTCGGATTAGCTAACAAACAATATAAGCTACTTCTGTCGCACTCACTCCTGTACTGTTATATTATTCGTATGTGATGTGATGTGATGTGACGTGATTTCACGATGATGCACAATCATGTCATGTAATTGTAAAGTCTAATTTCGAATTCTAATGACTCAATGCACACGTAAGACTGTGAGAGTACTCCGTACATAATATGAGTCAACTATCGCTAATAAAAGGCAATAAAGGCAATACTCGCCTAAAAACTCCATTAGGTAGTACTCAGGTGGAAAAATAAATTATTCTGCTCAGGTTGTCCCCTTTCATTGCGTCTGCCAAAGACTCGATTCTCCTGCATATTGTATTACATTAAAAACTAATCTGTGATTAGCCTATTAACTCTTTTTGAATTAACTACTCACTTAAATACATATCCATTCCCTTGTCTCAAAGATTAGCTCTACTAATGTATAGCTTCTTCATTGAATTTAATATTGTTTAGAAGTTCTATTACACAATCACAGTGGGGAGTGTTTCTTTACCTTAACATTTACTTTTCTATAGTATCCCTCACCGGTTGTGAATAATCTATGTCCATGCTAATCGTAAATATTTCTCCTGCTATAAATTAAATTACTATACTATATAGCTACTCAACTCTTCACTCTTGCCCATTAGAAATAAGTAAAACTGCTCATTTTATGCTGGTAAAATTGCATGAACAAATAAACATTATTTTTGGCGTTTTACACGGAGACCAACGTGCAAATATCATGCAAATATTTCTGAACTAAACAGACACAAAGATATATTATTACACACGGCGACTCAAAAGACATTTTCATCAAATATATTTAAAATAAACATGTTGTGATTCTTAACTCACGGCTATTTTTATGAAAGCATACAAAATAAACAAGAAGTCTTTTGAATGACAAAATCTAATAGGAATTTCTATGCATAATAGACTCGTTTTGGGTAAAAAAACGCTATAATACCTATGCGTAGGCAATGCGGCGTATTGTAGTGGAAAGTTTTCATTGGTAGATACACATTATTCCAATATACATTTAATTCCTTTGTTTGTATTAAGGAATGTATCGAGTGCTTTAACAGTAGTCATTTTTATGTAAATATGTAAAAAAAGACAACTGATGTATTAATTTAGTTAATGCTATAGAATTAATTCAACAAACTTAGAATCTTGTGAATATTTGTATGTAGATTTATTTTCACTGTAACTACTTATCAATTCAATTACTCAGACGTGACTTTAGCTGTGAAATCAAGTATCAATGATTTAACATTATGCAAATGTATAGGTAGGACAATTTACTAGTAATTGCACTCATTTTCAAGGTAGTTACTAATATATATGTAAATTAATGAATATAAAACACAGAATGTTAATCGAACATTTTTGAAAAAGTCCTTATTGAACCGTTAGTATTTTGTTAACTTAAGTCAATTTTTATAAAGATGATCAAAGGATTAAAAGTACTTTATAAAGAAATTTGCGAAATTACTAGAATTACTACAAAATGTTTTCTAACGATATTTTGGCAAATGCTTCAATTTTCCAAAATATCGCAGGCCGCCGTTGATTAATTCTTAGGGATTTCCTTAGAAAAAAAATTGTTTGTTGATCAATTTATTATCTAATGAGATAAGACGATTAGAAAAATTACGCGATAATCATTCTCAAAGGTCCTGCAAATTATCAAGATCACGGAGATTGGCTCATCCCAAGGCACATCCTGTTTTATTTTATTTTTTGCAATATTTTGACATGAGTGATATCATTGTAAATATAAGTCTTTTGTAAAGGCATGAGCCTACTATTTTTGCAGTCCTCTTATAAATTGCAAAAAGATACTACGTCTACATTGTGGCAGACGCTTGTGCTTGTACATTAAAATTATTGTTACCTATTGTGTGTCTCACATACGCTAAAACTATATTATTCAATTATCAGCATCCATCAGCGTCATATAGTAAACATGGAGATTTCGTCACAATTTTTTTCACTTGTCTTCAAGTTTGACTGCTGTGCCTTCTGTTATGCTGTTCTTATTGAAATAACTTAATATTTTTTCGTGTAAATCACCCACATTGCTGTTTGTACTATTTCATACATTGACTACGCAGTGTAGTAGTCGATCAGGACAAACCAGCTCTGCCTTTTTAAATTGTGATTATATTAGCGTGTAGCTATCCCTTTACAATTACTTATTAGCTTTGCATATAGGTACAAATGCTCGCAGTCTGGCACTACTATGTTGTAAGTGTAATATAATGCATTGAGAATAGTAACTTGCCAGTTCTGAACAATTGCTTTTGACTTAGAGAGGTGTCGTCCACTCGTCTACTATTGTTATAAGTAAGGTACCTTGGCTAGGTTGGTGCTGTACAGCTACTTACGTATGATCGTATGAATACGTAAGTGTTGGATAAAGACAATTGCACTACACATCAGTATAAGTAATTGGCAAATGTATACACGTAGGATTGAAAAGGACATTCTGTCAATAAAATGTTCATTGTAATTCATTTACCTAACTACATAAATATTATATGCATTACAATTACCGTGATCTAATACCTAGTTGTATAGAAATAAAAGTGCACTATCATGTCATAAATGGGCTGCAGTTGATCCTAATGTTTTTTATCTACGTCCCTATCGCCAATTCTTCATCCTATCATCTTCTAACACTATACGTATACACTGAATAAATATATTTATCCTCTCCATTACTCTTACAGTTTCTATCTAACATTTTTACAAGACTAAAATCTTATTTCCACAAAACTATTACAAGCTATACGTTTAATTCATTGAATAATTTTCAGACATATATTCATTACCAAATAAACACATGTTCACCTAATATTTTTGTGAATGCCCCATTTCCTTACATATTTAGTCAAATCAATTTATGACTTATATTGGAATTTTTTAAAGTAATATAATCAGATTGAGTAGACAACAAACATCCAGATATATTATTATATCTATTTCGTTAGATAATTCCAGTCAACTAAGCTCTATGAATTATACGAACAATGGTAGTAAAAAATAGCAAGTGGGAAGTAGTCGGAAATACATACAGTTGAATGATTGAAATGAAGTAGGTAACTCAAATGAATTTGTAATACAACATTTCTAAAATGTCTACAACAGTAACGAAATGGTGATCAAGTGACTCTTTGTCATTTATTTGTTTGTTTGATGGTAAAAACATGAAAAGGTTCAGAATCCTCTAAATCTCTTGCTTGTCTTTTCAACATTACACCGTTAGGACGAATTAGTTCCTCTGAGTTTTTAGGGGCTTATATGTTACGACAATAGAATTTTATAATATAATCATAATCATTTTATAATATAGTTGTACTAATACAACATGTTTGAAAAGGGTAAAAGTTTCAACCCTTCCCTTTTTATGTCGACATTGATTATTGATTTTGTAAATTATAAAATAATATATCGCAAATAAAGGTTGGGCATAAATATCACATACGCTTTCTTGCATAACAAGAATAACATATCGATTATATATATATGATTTTCCTTTACTATTACCAATTACTTGCGTTGGAAAACAAAAAGTGATCCATGCCGTGTAATATAAAATATTTCCAACTTATATAAATATAAATATTATTTTGATATAAGTTGGAAATCTGCTGTAGAAAAAAATTTTTTCTCTTAAAATTAATTTCCAACAAAACTCTCTGCTATTATTACCCCGGACTAGAAATGCGTCTAATACGTTGGATAGGTATAAAGTTGAAGAATAGGCAGCGTGTTTTGCAAGGATTTTATTTTTATTTAATCCTTAATTTGTGCCAAGTGTCAGGTACATAGTCCTTTATGTATTTACTATTTCTCAACGATGTGTTTGACTTTCGTTCTGTCTGAGGTATAAATACATGAATGTTTTTCCTGTAGCAGAGCATAATATTTCATTAAATAAGAGGAAAATTGCAGGATCATCTTCAATTTCAATGAAATACAGAGAATAAACGTGTTTGTGTCTGGCTTTGTAAATATAAGTAAGATGTAAGATGTTTTGTCTCGTGACATAATGGTGTAGCAAAGTAGCTTCAGCCCACGCATGTGGCAGGTATGGGAACGAAACTATTTTCTATAAATCGAATCGAAAGACTTTTATTTTCTATTTAAATTGATAACCTTGCTATTAAAGCTTTTTGGATGATTTTGAAATTCTCATTTATAATTTACGGATATAGTATGCAGGATTTCTAAGAAAAACTTTATTTACTATGAATAAACCTTGATACAATTATTGCGGAATTTTTGCATCTATTCGTTCTCTCCTTAATATTTAATATCTTAAGGTATTCCCATTACGAATGTCAGAATGTCTTTCGCAAGGTTGTAATCCAAGAGTACTGGCTATTACACGAGTCAAACTACCAAAGTATTTACAGGTAGGTGCAGAGAGTGAGAGTATAGAAGTGGAGTGGAAATGCCGTGTTGTGAAAATCACGTTAAAAGAGGACCACCTACGCAATAACCTTAGAATGAATAGTGGATTCTTAATCCTTCCCCATTAGTGAATCTTCTTTAACCTAAATAGCGGACATTACACATCTACATTTAATTATGCGAAAAATAAATCACCTACGTAGATGCCTATCTAATTAAATCCTAATTAGAGTCAACAATAGTTTCATTGTGCAAGATTAGTATAATCCTAAACTTTAATTTTAACTCCATTTAAGGATAACTATATTTTATTATGCCGGATATGTTTATTATGATTTTGTAATTTTAAATTACAGACAAAAATAATTTATAAACAATAAATTATGGACGAATAATAAATGACAGCAACACAAAAGTATCCAAATTTAGATTCGCATATAAATACTATGGTCTATCGCTAGATGTTATTACAATGTAACATTAAAGAACGCTTTAGGAATAGGGACCATGATTTTATAGATTGAAATGGTTTTATAGTCCCGTTAATTAATATTGATTTTTCATATACATAATATCATGGCATCATGATCTGTATTATATTTGGGGAAATCCAGGTCTAACCTTCTCCTTATTTAAATGAATTTCTCATAAAGGATGATAGGAAGGAAAATTAGGTGGCCAATAAATAAGTTTTTTTATTTCAACTGATCACACAGTCAATTAGCAATGAGTAAGGAAATTACGTTAAGTAACTTGTCCAAGAGGGACATGAAATATGCTATTCAGTCTAGACTGTTGAGTCTGGAAAGTCTGGTGTCTAGGTCTAGACTTAAAGGAATGTGTACCACAAATAGAAGAGAGGAGTTTTGCACATTACCCAATTCGTGGAGGTCAACGAGGAAGAATGTATTTAAATCAAAGTCATGATGCGCCTATTTGAATGCTTATAAATTGAAAGTGCAGCAAAAGGGCAAATTACAAACTGGAAATCACACAAAAGCTACAGTAAAATAGCTTACGTCAACGTCAAGTCACAATGAGTTTGATGTTGAGCATGCAAAATGAAAATCTAGCGTATCTTGTAGTGCTATGAATAAAGTTGATGTTTCTTCGTCTGACCATGTTACAATGATCTCGGTATTGTGTTCACTGTCCTTATTTTCAGAGCCTATGTCATTGTCAATGTCAATTTATGTTTTCCTACACTCAACTATTTATTTCTTCTCCTCTGACTACACCTTTGGATGATACAGATAATTCTGCGTTGGACTATGTCGAGATGGATTCGTGAACTGATGCTCTTAAATATGTTCCCTATCACAAGAATTAATTTTTAGCATAGACAACTTAAATATACGCATACGCAAAGTATTTGATATAAATTTCTATATTTATCTAAAGTGTAAGATAGGGATCTGCTAAGGTGTGGTCATATATAGTTAAATATATGCTAGGTAATAATATAATGTGAGGTAAAGTAAGGCTCATCACCCTGCACATTATAATAATAATCTACGTAGCTAAGAAACAGGCAGTGCCATAAAGAATGTTTCAGTTTGTTGTAAAAGGTGTGTAATTTGAAGCCTAATAAACTAACAGGTAAGTTAACAATCGAACCGCTATTGCATTGGATGAGGGAGGAGAAGATCTAAGCTCTCTGTCTCTGGCCATTGCTATGTAATGTGCCTACCTGAGTGTTAAACTGAAGCTAGATAGAGTCTGAGCGTGATAAGAAAGAAATAATATACAGTTATTATATTTGAGGGAAGGAAGTTTTGGTGGGAGATGAAAGGGCTTTTATCTTTGAGAAAATAGAAGGAATTGTAAAATGAAATTTACATCATATTCCAATCATTACCTCGCTCCCCATCAAAGGTGAACTCAAATACGTAAATGCAAGAATAAAATTACTCGGCAGAAACTGTCTGATTGTAAGTTTGTGAGTGGACGTTGAAATTGAAACGAACGGTGCTCTGTCTCTTCTCTCCAATTCCCCGACTTAATCATCTTTGCCAATTGCCGATTGTATTGCACATTATGCTACAGTTTCTCACTTGGCATTTATAAATTGATGAATGGACTATTTAGGAAAATACAATGCGCAAGAGATTTGTAGACAGCCAGCCATCGTAGGCATTAACTTTTAAGTGCAAATACTCTTCGGCCTGCCCTGCCGAAAATTACAAGTCAACCTGAGAAAATAAGTGAGAATGAACGTGCATTCATTTCCTGCATTCAATAATAAATATTGAAACTAAATATCCCATTGTACAGCAGACTGTGGGCTCACAAATCACTAGCCTGGCATTTTCATGTTTATTCCACGTTTTTGATCCCTTGCTCGGTTCTCTTTAAATTCTGCCTGTCGCAGTTTTAAGAAATCCCTATTTTTTATAAAGATCTATTGTGCACACACACATACACACAATAATCATGGGGTGCACATACAGTTGTTGCCCTGTAGTGTGATTTGGGTATTAGTGGAAGAAAATATAAATTCATACATCGACTGTGCATCCAATGCGTCCTCAGCCCATCACACACATCACTCAGAGCCAAGAAACGTATTAGATTAGATGATGGACTTCAAAGTTGAGTCTCTGACTAACTACATGGCTCTGTGCATGTACTCTCACTGTAACCATACAGAAATCTAATAGTTATTTAGTGTCTGTCTGCACTGTAGACTGACCTGTCTTGTTCCTCATGGAATGTTAAGTACATAATACAATACAATGGAATACAAACTGATTTTTTTGTCATCTGCTATAAGTACGAGTACTTAGAGCTGATCTAGACCTACCTACCTGTGTAACTACTGGCCACGTAGTATTATTATTATATCTCTATCAGCATGGATGGTGGTGGGTGATCTTATAGGAACTCACTTGTTGAAAACTCGAGTTTTGCCATATCTTCCTGCCTACTCTGACTTTCCACTGACTCAAGACACTCGTTCGTCATAGAATTTACAGCAATAATTCTATAGATGAGAGTTGAGCATGTCTTTTGATGGTTTGGCCTGGCCTAGGATAACTCTGACTTATCTAAAACAAGATAATATGTAAGAGCTAACGAAAAAATGGATGAAAAACTTAACAAGGGATATTAGAAGCAACCTGGCCTGCTCCGCTTCCTGTCATAAATTCCATGGAATGCATAAAGAGGCTCCTTTGGCTCAACCAGACCCGAACCAACAAAATTCCTACTCCACTTCCTTTCTTTATTCCATACAATTTTACCTATTCAGATTCTCAACTCTTCTGTTTTAGACGTGACTATGAAAAAATATATATGAGAGGGACACAAAACAAAATAATCGCACAACTATTATAAAATAGACAGATTGCATCAAACTATCATATTGTTTTCTCCAAGCCTAATGAGCACCCAGTCAGTACGTTTTATTTACTTCGTACAATAATATTTGTGCCCGTGTCTAATGTAATAATTTTACTCTTTACACATTGAAAAATCTCTAAAGGATTTATAAACATGCTTATAAATAGTAATAGTCTTGATTTTCTAATTGACGATGTGTAAAATTTGTGTATTTGCCTAAGATATTAAGGGATTGGAGTGATTTTGACATTTCTTTGACATAATAAGGATTGTGTATGTACTTCCTGTTCGTCTCAACTTCTATATGAACATATAAAATCTGCATATAAATAAAATGAGAAAATATATGCGTATTTATGTCGATGACTATAGGGATAATGATGGTATATTATTCTGCGGAAGATCTATTGCAAATCCCTTGAGCTCACCACGACCACAAGCCAAGGCAAGGCAAGGAAGAAGGATTGTAGTGTAATGCACGTTTATTGTAGAAAAATAAAGTTTGTATAGATAAATAAGTGTAGACTTCCATCTGATGCTCCAAGTTTAAGTGATGAAGATTTTCCCAGATAACAGCAGGATAAGGATACAAGCTAGACCTTAACCTTTCATACAAAAGAAACAATCAAGTTAGATATTATGGAAAAAGTTATGAGGCAACTCACTATCAGTTAGACTCAGACCAGACAGACTCTATTGGCCTGTCTTGTCTCATCCGAAGATGTTTTGTTGCCCATGCATTAGCCAGACTGTGCCTTCGTAATAGACGAAATAGCTTCTTGGGAGTCACTTTTATGATGATATTACCAACTCATGTCTTTAATCTCTGAAATGCACTTTTCCTTTCCTTACTTACAGTAATTAACCTTGTGCGGGTAATTCTTTATTATCCGTCTACTAAGAAGTGAAACCACGATATTATGATGTTGATTCTAACGTTACTTACGTATTTTGATGCTAGATAATTATTACAGTACCAATATATGATTTAAGGCTTCCACGTACATGAAAGACTTATCATAGTAATACCTGGAATAGCAACGGTAATATGTGATCTACATACACGGGCATTCAGAAACTACTCTAATTCTTTCAAAACCTTTCTTATAATTATTTTGCAGGAATAAAATAAGAAAATCCACAGGAAAAACACTTCTACATAAGTAGAGTGAAGAAAGGCTTAGTTCTCCGTATTTAATTCCACTTAAATGATAGTTGTGTGTGTGCAGGAGATTTTTATTGTAAAGCCCTGTAAAAGAGTGAATGTTTGCATGAGCCATAAACCTAATCTAAGGTATGTGCAATTTCGCTGTGTAAACTTGAAGAATTAAAAGCGTCATTGCATAAATACATGGAAAGCTAGGGTTTTGATAGCAATAGCCCTGATAATTGCTCTTGGATGCTATTCATTTTCTTAGTTTATATCTGTACTATTATTTTTAAAACAGGAAGGTTTTCCCTTTTCTTTCTTCTCTCATTCTCACAGCTTCAGTCAGCTTCACAGGTGCACGGAACGGAGCAGACAAAAGACAATGTTGAATCTTGGCTCTAATGTTATGCAAGAACGTTATGAGAGGCAAAGTTATCTATGCAGCTAGAGCTATGAATGTGTATCGGATGTTTTGTTTCCTTTTGTGTTTATTACAATGCATTAAGAATTCCGGCGTTTTGTCACGACAATCAAGGAGACTATTCTGTATTGATCCAACTTATAAAGTTGTAATGTTTGTGTTTCATATCAGAGAGAGGAGGCGAGGAGTGAGTCTTCCATTGTTGTCACAGACAGTTCATCGTAAGATTGTGCAAAGAGAGGGACAATGTATTCAATGGTATGTATGTTTATGTTATGTGTGTACTTATTTATTAACTACGAAGAGGATTTTCTCTTTTATTTGCCAACGGGATTTTTGACCTGCCGCGGAGAATTTTCCTCAAGAAACGTTTTTCTCTTGACATGACAACGTCTCTTCTCTATAACTTTTAATAGGTACCATTTTAACACTTGCACATTTATGGCTACAAAAACGCTGACAATAATAAAGATTATCCTTTTTTCCTTGGGCAACTCTTGACTAAGTTTCATCAGTTAAGTAATGGCCAAGATAATTAGACATGGTCTTTCCGTACGTTATTTATCTGTAAATCATAGTACCTATATAAATATGTAACTCTTGTTTGTAGATTTAACTTGTGACACTTTAATGAATCCCTCTGTCCAACTCCACAATAAATAGTTTGGAATAAAAAAAATGTTGCAGTTGCAGCAGAGAGATCCCCGATGCATTTTTACCTTTTCAAATATAAAAAATTCTGTATGAACAGGAATAATAGCTGTAAAGAAAGATAAAGGACTGAGTTTTGTGTGCATGTTCCATTCCTCTTTAGTAGTGTCTCACTTTTATGCTAGAAAAAGTGCTGCATCTGAGAATTTCACGTGAGCAAATAGACATTGACTGTGTATTTACTATATGACCTACGTGTCTGGCAGATGAATGGTAGGCAGATGTAGATATTATGAGCAAATACTAACTCTCAGCACCTACTGCCTACTTTAAAATAATAGTTTTAGTGTTACATTGCATTTTAATAACATTTCGTCTGGCCCAGAAAGTAAATAGAGATAGTTCTTGTAGGAAAAGGTTTAGGATTTTAATGCCTTTCTCACTTGACTATATTAATAACTAGGAGTCAGATAATTATAAAGGACTAATCTGTGTTAAATAGAAAGATGATGAGAGGAGATGTTATGGAGCCCTTTGAAGGTTTATAGGCAAAGAGCAAGGACGGCAAATCAATGTACATAGACTCCATTAGCAAATCAACTTTTACTAGCACAAAGCACAAGTGATGATGTTTAGTAACAAGTAACACTTACTTACTTTTAGTGACGGAGTGGAGTGGAGTTTATTATCAGGTGCTTATGCAGTAGGCAGAATAGGCCGTCATGTCAGATTCACAAGAGTTATAGGCTAATCACATAAATATTCACTCCGGCATTCGTTTCTCTTTTAATTTGGGCTCCTTGGATGCTGAGCAAAATGAAAATGACAATGAGCAGGTAAGAAAAGGAGAAGTGGACAGTGCCTAAGTGTGAGTTACAGATAATTATGAACAGAGAGTAGGATTCCCAAGAGCAGCATCTACGTCCATTACTTATTTACGTTACGTGTTACGTTGGTGATTATGTAGCGTCGTAAGTAGCTCATCTCCCCAAATGAAACTCTCAAAATCCTCAAGTATGTGGTGTGATAGCACAACAGTTTAGTGCGAACGAAGCCACGAAAAAATCTTGGCTTGTTTATTTGAGAGTGATTTGTTGACTTTTTCATCATTTTCATTGCCATCCATACACAGAGGTCCCTATACAATCAACTCGCATGTATAAGCTGTGAGGATGGAATTCTGCGGATCAGATCATCTAATCTGGTGGAGTTAATGTGATGTGATGATGTGACTTGGCCGATACGAATGCTAATACGATGTGAATGCGATTACAGAACAGTCAATCCAATCAGTAAATACATAATTAGGCGAAAATTAGCCTCTGCCATGGAAAAGCCTTTGCCAGCTTAGGAAATTATTATGAGCCTTCCCTCCTCCCAGACACCTTAGTCCCAATAATCTAAGCTGACCTGTGAATTGCTACTTGAAAAGTAAGCAAGGAAGCGCTGGCTCAGTCTCCTCACAAAGACAGAGATGAACTAGAGGATATTCTGAGGAGATGAGTCAGAATCTCAAATCACATCACATCATAAATAAGCACATTAACATTTCCACCTAAACTTACCAGTTCTCTGTTCCCTAAACGATTTCAGAAACAAAAAACAGTCTCGTTATTAAATGTAATGCACTGCACTGCAGACTCTATCACTATCAGTTTCCTCGCATTTAGCAAGGTAGGTACTTATTGGGGCGTTTGGTATTCATGTATTAAATAACTACTACTTACTCTCTATCTATCTATCATCTTAATCTATATCAAATCAAATTCCGTTTTCTTAGTGACTTGAGCTGAGCATGTCTGCAAATGCCTACTAGGCTTATTATTATTCCTACCTTCTTTAGTATAAGAGTATGTTCATGTACATACATACATACGTCGCAAGATATTATGCAGATCTCATGGCTTGTGGTAGCTACACTGAATGCTACTCTCTCTACGTTCGACTCCTTCTAATCTTTACAAACTAATCTCATGATAAGGCTAAAATGCATAGATACGCAATATGGTTGAGTGATCAACTTTTCGTGCATAATTTTCTGATGATATCATACACTATCATAACAAATCACATCTTATCATAAAATAAGCGCAGTTCATATAACATCTACCTGTCTTGTCCCTAGAAAAAAGTCGCAACAGTAATGCACTTACTTAAGGATGAACAAAAACAATAGCAACCACTATAAGAAAAATGAAACAGGAACTTGGTGCCCACGAATACAACTATAACTTGTGGTTGCCGTATTTTCTACTTGTACTGCATTACATTAAACTCATGTTTTTCTCTCCTACTACATAATATCTAAATATGTAACCCTTAGTTTGTTACGTCTTAGTTTTTCGCAACGTAGTAGCTATTATATGTATGTGTCTAACCATCATATTCTACTAGCTACATTAATATCTATTGCTTGTTCCTGTACGTGCTACATATTTAAACATTTTATAAATCTTTTTATCCTTATACATACATAGCTAGGAGTAGATGTGTGTGCTCATGTTCGGAGATTTTTATTGTTAGCCTCGCTAGCGTTCTATTCGATTGTTTTGCAATTTTAAATTTCTTTATAATGACTTGTCATTTGTCCTATCGTGCTTTGTATTCTTATCTTACATCTTACCATCGTTTAAATCCTCACATTTTACACACATATTATGTAAGGTAGCAAAAAACTAACAATGTAAGTGGTACCGAATATGATTTCCACACCCTAAACAAATAATCCCACAATTGATAGTAGTTAGCAGTTAAAACAAATTGTTTGATAAATTATTCTTTACTAATTACCATTAATTACGGCGGATGCTTTTTGTACAGAGACTCAAAGGTTCCTACTGCATGTAGCTACCTACGTGTGTACATTGAGATTTTATAGGTATATATATATATAATGCGGATGGATAAAAAAAATTAGAAATAATATCTGCCTCGATAATCGAATCAATACATTAGATATAAACTTGAGTTAAAGGTAAACAGGATAGTTAATGCGTCGAGACAAAATTTAACCTTATTATTAATCTTCAATCTACAGATGTTAGTGCACCTGAGAATCATGCTGATGAAGTGTTTGTAGAGAGCGATGAAACGATTGATGAATTACTTAACTATTAACCAGTTTGTAATGAATCTATGTATTTACTACTATTTACTAATGTTTCCTTATACTTATATTATAAATAATAAATATATTATATAGTTGCCATCACAATTACATTGTATTCCTACTTTTTCCCAGTGACATTTTACTTTGTGTCTGAGATTTAGATTTTTTTTCCTGTCCAATCAAGAGCAACAATCAATAATGCCCCTGGAATGTATTTGGATAAATGAGATATTCAGTGATAGATTTGCATTTATGTGAAGTGGAAATAGTTAGGAGCATCTGCTATAGATATTTATGAAACAGAAAGTTATAGTTTTATAGGGGAAGCAGTAAATTCTGTTAATATTCTGTAGCAGTAAGGATAATTTCCACTTTTGAGTCTACCTGTGGATTGACAATTAGAAGAGACACAAAGAGAGACTGTGCAATCATAATCAAGAGAAAAGTTTCCTCAGTTTTGCATTTCTAGCATTGACTTGGACTTGACTGCTTATTTACGAGTTGTTCTTCTGTATCGTCCTCGTAATGGAGCAATCCTCTTGATTTCTTTCAATATCAGCGTCCACGTGCAAATTTTGCAGAGAATCAAGTTTGAAAACAAAGTGTAGAAGTTAAATGATATATCTAGATAGGGGCTGAATGAGCTAATAAGTATTCAGGCTTCTTGTATATGAAGCAGAACGAGTAGCAGTCATCTCTAATAATATTAGTGGCACTCTCATAGATTTACAATAGGCTAGTTACATAATAATGGTAGGTTATTCTTATAAATAATAGTAAATATTATGTAGTTGGTTATGTAGGTTGTAATAATACATTTACTATGCGTGTAATATATGTAATATCCCCTAACACTTCCATCCAGTCCAAGTGCATAATAATATGCATAGCTACGTCTATTATAGTGAAAATTGTAAGTAAGATGTTAAGTGCTGATTTGAAATGATGTAGCATCTGTTGTGTCTGTAGCTATGAGAATCTCATGATTATACTTAGTTAAAACCTTTGAAATACTTTATAATATTTTGAAGGAAAGACAATATTTAAGGAGTACCTAACTCTATGGTATCTAGAGGGGCACGCCACCATGCTAATTGCTATCTCATCCTATATGCCCTACACAAGTGGCCGTAGATTGGAATGTGGGCAAAGCCAATAATTGGACAAAACAAATTTTCGTTCTTTTGATTTGACTCTGAGTTTTTTCTCCTTTCATCTTCCCAACGTCGTCAGTTCAGTGGACTTGAAAATCTTTTACTGCCTTTACATTCATTTTGGCTAAGTGTGCGCATAAATATTTTGTTTAGCTGTGCATTAGAGCGTCGGATACAAAGGTACTGTCATATCAATTTACCATGTAGGACTCTGCACTGCTGCGGTTAGTTGTGTTTGCTATTATGGCGAATATAAAATTTAATTGATTCTCGTGCATTTATGATGTGTAGTAGCAATCGGATATTCCCAACTCCAACAAACAGTGCCCCTCTCTCCATCCCTATTTATGCTAACATTGAGACGTAGTACAAATATCTATTGCTTATTATCTTGGCTTTAGTAGTAAATCATGAAACAACAACACCATTTCAACTTTGTGGGCTAACAATCCTCTTGTGTCCTGGGAAATTGTGTAAACAATTCGATGTATTGACTCTGAGTCGTTTCTTTGGATTCACAGAAGACAAATTCCAGATTGATTAATCATCATTTGTATTCAACATTCAATTCATAGATTTTTTGGTATTCCCGATTCCTCAATGCACTTGGGAATTTAGTGATAATTTTACACACCTGTGCATAAATCCCTACATAGCTCACATATTGCATAAGTATATAAAGCTAAAGAGCTACCTACTTATTAAGAGGGTGGGTGGGGATTCAAGAAAACTCTTTTCTAGTATTTATGGTTTCGACTGAAGAATTTATCAAAAATTTTAATTGTTTCCCTATCCTAGAAAAATATTTATCATTGCAATTGCAATATTAGAGATGTAACAATAAATAATAGAAATACTAACTATGAACGGCATTATCATAAGATGACAAGGATATCACTAACGCTCATGTAGAATTCTTATAGGAAAGAAGATGAGGTTTTTTTGAAGGCGTATCTGCAGAAGCGTGACTGAAGCTGCTGAAAAGTTTAGCATCGAAGACTGGAGAGTATTTTTTATTGTAACTGCAACTGCATGTCTGTTAATCTGTAGTCTTGCTATCAATGAAACTAGAAATTGAATAAATGTAGGTAGTTGGGCGAGTGTTTGTATTATGATGCATGATACAAGTTACATAACATTGCGCAACGGGCTAACAATAAGCTAGGCCAACCACCCAAGAGTAAAACCAGGTACTTGTGCATTAATTCTTCTCCTACGCGCCGACAGAGACGTGAAACAGAAAAGTGCATGACGTGCAGTGCACAGAGTAGTAGCATCGACGAGAGACATTATCTCTTGAATTACTTATTGCTACATGCACTTGCCTAAATGCCAGAATACCAACGTACTTTAGATTAATTAACTATGGATTTTTTAACTCCCGGAAATGTAAACAATGGACAGAGGTGAAAAAGCTAATGTTTTGCCCATTCATGATGTAATTAGCAAGGAATCAAGGAGGAAAGATCTGTGAACCGAACTCAAGTCAAATGAAGCCAATGCAATGCAAACAAAAACATCCCTCTCTCTCTCTCTCTCTCTCTCTCTCTCTCTCTCTCCACTCAACTTTCAGGTAGCATTACTATTTCATTTACAGTTTCAGCACATTTATCGATTCACTCCCTACATGCTTCGTTGTGGGATTGAAAAGTATTTTCATTATTGACACATATTAATTGCTAGATAGTCAGTGGACAGTGCTACCATTTCATTCATCATGCCAACAACAAAATGTAGACATCAAGCAATGCCAGGTGATTCCAACTGAGGAATGCTCATCTCATGCGTCAAGGAATTCTGATAAGAGGAAATAGCAGAGCTGGCTAATAACATTGCATTACTGTGCATTCTCTCATTTAGATAAATAGATGCAGTGGCCATTGTGCATATGCATTGATTGACACTAGGTGTTGGGAGGATGATGCATTGCATAATATCGACTGACTGACTGACAACAAATATCCCATCCTTTGGCTATGGGGCTATGGATTTTAGGAGTAAACCGATTCTGATTGTTGTCAGTGCATAATAGCTAGGGTTAGGGAAGTAGATAGTCCATAATGATAATCATTATATCTATGTAGGTATCAAAAGTCAGCGTGAAGAGTATTATTGTGTCTTTGCGGGGAGTGAGGATGAAAATCCTTTCAAAGGCCAAGTTCCTCTCGTCTCATCTTCTTAAGACAGGAGCAGGAGAGAGAGAGAGAGAGAGAGAGAGAGATCCTCGGAAGGTGTTTGCCATTTCTTTTCAAATGGATTTTGTTTGACAGTTGAACAGTTAGCATTGCACAGCTCATTTGATGTTCTCTCGAAATTCCCTAATGGGATGAGTAATGCAACTGCAGTCGAACTCTGAGAGATGAGCGTGTGTGTAGATGAGTGAATGGATAGACTCAGTCCTCGTGTCTCTCTCTCTAACTGAAAACCTGAAAGACTAAGGCCAAGTGAGGCTGGGCCAGGGCAGTGGAGTATACGGCAAGGAAGGCGTCTCATCCGCAGCCACAACGCTATAATTCTAGTCTGCTCAGACGAAGACGAGCATTTCTCAGTCTGGCTCCCAGACTCGACTTGATTTCTGCTCCTTCATTTCATCTCAATCTGACTGACTCAACTAACTGAAGTCTTCCTCGTCTCATCTCTGCCCTGCCTGCCCTGCCATTCTGGCATGCATCATCTTCCTCGAGAGTAATTGAAGAAAGAGGAGTGGACTGATCTGCACATTCAGAGACAGAAGTCATTTCAACTAACTGGATGTGAGATTTGAGTAAAAAGGCTCTGTGCATCTAACTCTATCTATTTATTAGCCAGAGATTGTGTCCTGTACAGTCCAATGCAAATAATCTATAGGGAGAAATGTCCTTGCCGACTATTTCGTTAGTGACGAGAGCCATTGTAGGTAGCTACTCACAGAGCAACTTGTTTTTCCTAGTGGCAAGTGAGTCTTCAACTTCACTCAACTGAACTGTACATAGGACTCGGCTCCTCAAGACGCTACATTGCAATTATCTGAGTGAGTGGCTGAGTCTCACTGCAGAAATACAGGTCTTAGCTAAGTTTCCTTAGCACGCATTATTTTCTCGACTCAAAAGGCCAAGGCTATACGTAAGTAAGTCAGAGAGCTCTCGGATTCATATTATCTTCCTTTCTATCAACACGACGACTTCGACTCAAATTAAAAACTTGGACCACTCAATAGGAACAGGACGGAAGTCCAACCGCTTGCCTTATGTCCGACTATTATGTAACCCTGTGCTCTATATCGATGATATCTCCGCACTATCTCTCTACATTCATCACTACACACATTCTATTAATTACAATTTACATGTCTTACATACACACTACTTCATATGAGCATGTATATGCATATGTATCTAGTATTAAATATTCCTTTGTGCAAATTGACGTCGCAGACAACACTTGACTTTTGTTTCTTTAAGGTTTTTTTGAAGTACATCCAGTTTGCAATTGTTTAAACACTATACCTACCAAAAATACTCTTATGGCTATCACAATATTATCGTTTTAAAGACATGTCTTTGCATATTACTGTGTATAATTAAGGAGTTGGAACTATTCTATTAGCATACGCCTATTATCATTTAATAATATTTGTTATACGAAGAAGATGTTTAATTAGCACGTAATTTATTACATCCGTAGTTAAAATATTTACCGTATACTCATTCACATCATATAGGTATTTATTGGACTGAGATTCGCGTAATATTTAAGAGTATCATCTCATGAAAGGGTGCTCCCACTAGTGTGCTAATTTTTGGAGTTTGCATCCAGTTAATACTGTATAATTTTATCCATTTATTAAGAGTATGATAATGTGGCAAGAATTGTGTTAACCAGGGTCCGTAAATAGGACGTCTGTGTTATTAAGAGTGATCTATTTCAGCGATATACATAACATGACCCTGAAAATTTCCAAATGATCTAGGTGTCTATATAAGAAGATGTAATGGATTTATGTAGATGGTCCCCAAAGTGTTAGGCTTAGGAATGCTGTCAACATGAAAGAGATTCCCTGTGGTAGTAGAATCCTTTATGTGTTTGGCTTTGTGGTCTGGGATTCTGTTTGGAGTGCTTTGAGGAGGGAAGAAGTGGGACATGTTGCTATAATATAATTTCAATATGTTAACGATAGAGTTGTGTTGAGCAGTGAGGTGCCTTGTCAGACGTCAGACGTCTGTAGATAGAGTCTGAATATAGTCTGACCACAAAAATATTTGATAACAATAAATGAGATGTGATACACAGGAGTTAGCGCATAAAGAGTGGTGCTAGGGAGATATGACATGGAGATAGGTTAGCATTTAGCATGGACTTGAACTATGCCAGTTGGAATGGAAGTAAATCCGCAAACTGTAAACTCGGCTACTTACATCTTACTCTGTGTCTGCCTGGTTAGCACTAGGCTGGCATGTTTGATTCTGTCAGTATGTGTACGGATAAATAGATACAATTACGACTATTCTCTCTCTATGCACAGATGTAGCCATCTTTATTGCTTCTCAGCATGGCAGATCATGAAGATAAATTCTCCTCGACTCATCCGAACAAATACTCCACTCAACTTGAAGTGCATCAGTTGAGAGAGAGAGAGAGAGAACAGGGAGTCTGATGTAGAAATGCTTGATTTGTTGTAATTAAGTATTCTAATGTAGATTCAGCTCCTCTGTAGGTAACTACATAAATACTCTGTATAGAACTTGTCGTTAGCCACAGAGATATTTACTATTAGTCTGACATGACACTAACTCTCACTTGGATTTGATTCTGTGCAGAAACTCTTGTGTTCCTGTCTCCCTTGTCTCATTCTGTCTTGTTCTGTCCTCTTGACGTCCACTCTGCCAATGCTTGAACAACCAGTCACTTACTTACTTATCTTTATGCGATGATGAACTTACATGAGCTTATCGCTTGTTATTTAGTGGAAGTGGTTGCTTGGCTTAGTTAGGAAACTTTGCACTTGAGAATATGAAAAGGAGCATTGTTTCAGAAGACTGGAAACTGCTGAGGTGAGTTGGCGTTCAGAATCTCCCATTTCAATGCGTATCTTATTATTGAATTGGATTTATGTAAGTGAGATAAGAGTTTCCACCCTTACAATTGCTGTGCGTATCAAAATAGTAAGTTAACTGCGTAAGGATTTAGTGGCTGGGCTACGTCAGGTGAGTGCGAGGGACGGAGCATGTCAACAAACGCTAAAAAATGTGCATTCGTGATTAATGTACGCTCCTTTTTATTATGTACTTTAGTGATCAAAAAGAGAAATAATAAAAATGAGTGAAGCAATGCTAATCTTAAGACCGAAGTGTTTCCTTCATTCCAACAGTCCAGTTGCCATTATTAAATCAACAATTCCGGTTTGGTAGCTGCTCACTATCCATGGAATCTCACTTGTTGGATCACATTTACTATATTCGTATTAGCACATTAGTTTAGATATATGCTCACTGCTAACTAACTGGCTACAGTGTATGTACTTGCACTCCTATGCATAAGCAAAGAGAGAGAGAGAAGATTTCAATGTAGGAATAATATAGTAACATGATCAAGTGAGCTTGGTTTTGTATGAAGTGCATGGAATCTCCTGAGTTGCCTTGCGATTAGCTTCACTTGGCTTCCCTCACCTTTGGTTTCAACATTTTAGCTGTCAGCTGACGATGAGTGAGAATTGTAGCAATTCAAAGCAATTGCAATGAATTTAATATTACTGTATTCCATTAGAGTGATCAGAGAACTAGTAAACGACTCTGCTCCTTGTTACATTATTATATTATTGTTAGATTACATTGAATCTGTCTTGTTTTAAGCTCTGTTGTTGTATTTTATGATAAGAGATGTTTTATGTTAGCGCTATAGCTTAACTACCTTACGGATATTATCCCTATCGTTAGCTTTACATCTGTAATAGGACTTGATGCCCTTTAGCTCTCTTATTCCGATATATCATCTTCCACTCACACACACTTTCTTTCCATTCTCGTTTTTAGTATTTATGGATGTCCATGCATAAAATATCTACATACATCCCCATAATCATATATTTACTATTACAATCTACTACAGAACAGGTGAACTCAAGACAAGTCTCTTCATTTCTTGTAACGATCTCCAAACACACACTCGTAATATTCCCACAGATACATATACTCACTCGCATAATATAATAGTAATATAAATCTTAGTCTAAGGTGACTGGGCTCCTCAGTTGTGGTGGTGGTTCCATTCTTTTGATCCACTGCAGATGAACTTGGACTTAGGAAGATCAGATCAGATCCCAGCTATTGTTTTCCATATCGTATATAGTAGCATTGCCATAGAACAGACATGAATGCAAGTGGAATTTATATCTCCTTCCATCGTCCATGCACAAGTAAGTAACATCAAAATATCTAGCCATCATAAATATATCTATCCACACACTGCTAATATTTTATTAAGCATGAATCTGAGGGATGCAATGCTAAAACAACTTCCCATACCACTGCACTCAACTCTACTCCATCCAATACTATTTATTATGTATAAAATAAAATGTTCTAATTATACTCCGCTTCGCTTATCCCTATAGCAACTTTAAATCTCATCCTTAAATACTATAAACTCTTCTTTATACTATTCATATATAGATGGAGAGACAGAGTGCGAGTGTAGTATGCAAAACATGAGCAAACTAACCAGGATTACATTCATTGCTTAACGATGTGTACCTTCTCCGGCACTCAGCTACATTTAGCAGCACGGAGCGACTTGATTTACCTTCACCTACCTGCCAAAGATCATTTCTATTTGCAACTACTTCGTAGGATCAATTTAAAGAAAGTGAAAGATTGTAAATTATTTTTCTTGTGCAATCAAATTGTTGAGCGTCTTGAAAATATTTATAAAATATTGAGGATTCTGTATTGACACTTGCAATTTATCTGATCTCATGCTCACTTGTCTCTAAGCTACTTATTTTTTGCAATAAAAATATCCAACTAAACAATGTTTAGCAAGATCTGAGTGTTGAATAGGAATGATGCCTATCAACGCCAAGTCTCTAAGGAGCATTATGAGATGTGCAGTGTGGAAATGTCGAGTTAAAAGTAAAATACAATGCAATAATAATATTATGGTCATTGAGGATGTTATGTACGAAATGGTTGGGATTGTTTGATGCGATTACTTACTACCTGTGTCTACCTGTCTGCACATAGCATTATCATCATTATGCAGCCTATTAAGCCTGTACATGTAATTTTGACAAAGTTCTGAGAAGATCTTCTTTGCCTCCTGCATCTCTTTTAGCACTGCATTTGCTTTATACTACATTGCCCTGCCTGCCCTGTTCTTCCTTTGCTATTTTGTTATGGGGAACTATTTTGTTGGCAACCGAAGTGAGTTAGTTTAGTATTGACTCGTTCCTCGCGTGCCTTTCATCCCAAATTATCTATCATACATTTCCTAGTCGTGATAAGAGGATATTATACTTGTACTAAGGTTCTTGCTATGCTAACCAATGCAACTGAGCAACTATACAGAGATAAGTACAAGAAGCACAAGTAAGTGTGATCATCTCTCATTTAACATCTCTGCAATATTTAAAGATGTATGTACATAGCCATGCTGGTGACTCTTATATAATGGCAGATTCTTCCCCGTCAACTAAAACCAACTCTGCCATCATTTGCCAACAATAACTAAAAGATAATTCATCAGATCTCTTTACTAGAGTGCTACTATCCATTATTTCATTACAGTGCAAGCAAAACTATACACAGACTAAGGTGAGTAGAGGGACGTGGAGAGATGCACTGCCTCCATTCCACACAACGAACATTTTTTCTATTCAATTTTGATTCAGATAAGAATAAATAGATATGAGTCTCATAATATGCAATTAGCCATCACCTCAGCTTCTTAGTTACTCACTCACTCACTCACTGAGAGTATTCACTTGCTCGGCACTCTCGCCTCTTCCCTTCCCTCACCTGAATATCTGAATATCAAATAAGCACACTCACAGCTTTGTGGATATCTGAACTGTGCAAAGGAAAATAATATTTATCTGCAGGTAGTTGATTACTTTTTAGACCCCTAATCAGTCGACCACATTATAATAATACATATTTACTATAGTAGCAGTAAAACAAAACAAAATCTCTCAAAAGAGCTGTAGCCTACTACCTAACACACTGTGCACTTTGTGTGTGTGTGTGTGTGTG
>JAAAYG020007477.1:0-26063 GCA_009936455.2 Tomocerus minor | reverse complement strand
AAAAAATAAGAGTTAGATGCAAAATATCAAACGCCTTCTGTTTTCAGCATTCCTATCCATGTCTCTGTCTATTTTAGTCGAAAGTCAATGAAAAATTCATTGCATTTAGTAAGATATTTAAAACGAAGTTTTGGGCTCACATTTCCTACGAAATCCCAGAAAATAAACGGTCTAGTTCTCGGAAACGAGCGTTTTTTGCGCTTTTCACACCATTTTGGTATTTTTGTTCCAGGAAATTATTTGGATGTCGTAGGATTGAAATGTATGGGTCCGTTCTTTCGAAATAAATGTAGAAGTGTGTCGTGCAGAATTGAAGTTGGTAAGAAAAGCAAGAGAGTCTGAAAGTAATTGGAGTGTAAGGGATTTGGGTTCTCATTCCTTCCGCTAATTACATGTAAGTGAAGTGAGTGAGTGCGGGAAGTTGCTTGTGCCTGCACGCTCGTCTGTCGAGTTGTCCTCCTCGATACGCATTCGTCGCGGCGGCGGAGTGGATGGCGAATAATTGATGCGGAGGATGGAGATGTGAACACATGTCGCTTTTTGTTTGTTTTCTCTTCTTTCGCCTGCCGCTCCTTTCAATTTCAATGGAGTTTGTGGTTCCTTGCCTTGACATAAGTAGGCGACTAACCTGACTATAAATATTATTATTATTCTCTGCTCAGCGATTAAATTCCACCCCACCACCGTCTGCTTTCCTCTCCCATCATCCTAATAACCATAATAGCATTATTGTCATGGAATGGATAAAGCAGATGCAATGGTAATTGCGGCCGAGTGTTGCTCCTGTTGTTGGGATTGGGAGGATTTGGATTCCTATACGTAGTGCACGTAACGCAGTGGAAGAACCAGTAGGAATGAAAACAAATAAACAGCTGAATTCAATGAGTTAGCATTAACCACTATTTACTACGTCTTTGTTCTCCACAATAAAAGCATAGCTTAGGCTGCCACATACCCAGGGTGACCATAATACTCAAATTGCCAATAAGATCCCCTAATTTGCATCCCTTTTGTAAATAAATGCTCAGAAACACAATTAAAACACTCAATTTATCCCCAACTGTACAAGTCGTAGTAATAATAACAAAAAATTGACACATTTTAACTAATACAGATATGAATGTTTTTATATCTGTGCCTCTAATATATACTGGAAAATTAGCTCATAGAATTTGAATTAGCTAAAATTTCCTTCATTCAATACGACTACTTGTATTGCATATTTGATGTTAGTCAATATTTTGTATGAAAGGGGCGTATCTATAGGTAAAGAATGATCTTGATCCGGTTTTCATACTGGTAGATTTGGGGAATATTGAAATGAAGGATTAAAAAAAGTGGTCACCCCGCCTATGCTCTATACTGGCTGTCTCTACGAACTGTTTACGATGCATTATGTAGTTGAGTAGTTAAACATTTAATTACGCTATGTACCTACGTAGAATGAAGAATCGACGTGATTTATTTCCGTGAGCATCTATAAATTTGATTCTAGCTAGTTGTAAAGATAAAGAGAGATATAGTGAGATATAGATATTGAAAACTACTACAATGATCTCAATTCCGAGAATTTATTCGCCTATGTAGTCTGTAGATCTTGTTGAATTTCTTGTGTGTGTGTGTGTGTCGATTCGTAGAATGAGTTGACACACAGGCCGGAAAAGTTATGTGCACACTGCACACACATTAACAGATGAATAGAGCTGGAATTGAATGTTGTGGATCAGAGATTGTGATAAGAGCTAATCGTAAGCTCATCTCAGTTGACTTGATCGTTGGATGGAGTGAGAGAGTTCGAATGCTTAAAAATGAAAATAAATCTGCTTATCCCTAATTCCCAGCAGAAGATGATGTGGAAGGAAAGGAAGGAGTAATACGTTCATGCAAGTTGAAAGGCTTCTTTGCGTCTTGATCCACGAAATAGGATTTAGAGATAATATTTTATTGTAGCCAGTCGAATGGCAGAACAGGAAAAGAATCGCTCGAGAGAGAGAGAGAGAGAGAGAGAGGGGAATTCGAGTCTTTGGCCTTTGACTGGTAGAATTTTGAAATTAAAAATTGTGTAGGTATATACAGGAGCTATATGGATGAGTACATAATAATATTATAAGGCCCGAGGTATATATATATATATATGTTAGGAGCTAGATGTCTAGATAATGAAGGGATAGCTATGGCTATGGATGAGTGAGTTTGCAAGGAACTGTCTGGCAAGTGAAGAGAGTGGAATGTGTTTGTTGATTCGTGCTATTGTGATGTGTGACATGAATTGGATTCTCTGATTGTCCTACTAAAAGTCAGTTTTTTATAGTGTTGTCGAGTCTGCCATAAAGTCAAGTCGTGTCACATTACCTACCACACGGCATCTCCAACTCAGAGAGAGAGAGAGAGAGAGAGAGAGAACACTACTAACTGACATCACACAGCAACTAACGAAGCGTCAACTTTTCCTTCCTTGGCTTGGCCCTCTCGCACTTCTCTCTCCATTATGTCTCTCCATTTACTACGGCAATTATACGACACGACAATAACACTGAGCCTAGGCACCAAGTAGGCACGCAGCCACTATAGGCACACCACCACACACTCCGTACAATAATCATAGAACTACATAATAGTAATAATAAAAGGAAAATCTTATAAAGTCACCAACCATGCTCAGTCTCAAGCCACTTACAGTTGGACAGGGATGGAAAATATTGCAAAAAATGGTAGAGCATTGAGCATGTCTCCCATTTATCTGTCCTTCGAGCTCGAGCATGTCCAACTCATAAAACAGATGCTACTCAATAAATGCCGATGCCAAAATCCATTGGCCCTGCCTGCAGACGAATTCCCTACGTAGACGCTGCAAAGTAAACATGTTGGTTTATCTCTGTCGAGATGATTCCTATGTGAGGGATTCACTTCATTTATGATAGATCATTAGCATCACATTACCTATGCCAAACAATTAGACATTGATAAGGACAAGGAATCTTTCTCTCTCCGCCTACTTATTCATTCAGAGCACATTTAGCACTCTCTTCAACATCTTAAATTGCACTACACACACAGAGAGATAGAAAATCCTCCTCTTCTTCTTCTGACGACTCCACTCTACTCTCAATTACTTGCCATATTCCTACATCTGCTAGACAAGTGAGGCTAGGAAATGGCAAGCCTAGATAATAATATTTTATGGCATGTTCACCAGGATTTGGATTTTGGACTTTTCCCTCCTTTATTCACTCCGAGTCGTCTAAATCGTCTAACAACAGACTGAGATCCTATAATTTGCATTCCTTGTTTCTCTTGTGGTTGGATTAGAGCTCTAAGGCGCATTAGTAAACGGATTATCTTGTCGTCGTTGTCGTAGTAAGACTCCAAATGAGAGACAGAGAGAGACGAGAAGGAAAAGAGTGACATTGGTCAGAATGGAAAGAGTTGTCTTGTCTTGTCTGATTGCCTAGCCTTAAATAAATTGACGAGGACCTGCCTGACCTGCTGACAAAGCATTCAATTGGGTGACCCATGTTTCCTCACACATCACTCTCTGTAGATACAAGAGACAGATAGGCATATAGAGCAGTGTAAGCACTTGTAGTAGATAGGCACAGATTATATTATTATAGGAGGTTTGCTGGTAGGGAGCTGGATTGGATCTCTGGCATTAGTGGACTCCTTCGAGAGAGAACATGTCCTTTGACTCTTGTTTGTTGTGTGAGTGAGCAAAGCAAAAAAAGTGGTTCTACAATTCTATTAACAAGTTCGTTTCGTTTGTTTTAATTCCGTTGTTCGATTGGCACATAAAGACCAACTTAGGCTTCTCTCTCTCTCTCTCTCTCTCTCGCAATGTTATCCTTACTCACTCACTCACATCCTTCTTTACAGTATAGAGCCATGTAACAGAACAGAAGAGTCAGCCAGCTAGGAAATAACACAACTCTTTTGACCATTTATATGCAGAGAGAGAGAGAGAGATTATGGTTCTCTTATCTCGTAAGTAGGTAGCCTCGCACTATCTCCCTATAAATCCTTCTAGGCAAATTCCTATTTGCCAATTTCTGCCTATCACAGCTATCTACACAGGCATTGTACAGAATATATCGGCAACGGCATTTCTATTCATGAAATTCAAATTGATATTTCCATATTTTCCGTATCCGTATTTCCTTTGTCTTTACATTCAGGTTGTTATTTTGTGTACTCAGGCTATTTCTGACATTCAAACTGGTTTTTCATATACACACACACAACACAAAAGGTGCACTATATATTTCTCATGACTTGTATGTATTTCTGCCGAGCTATGTAAATAGATAGTGCACGTCGTATTCGTACTAGTAGTGTGGCAGGAGAGGAATAATATTTCTTAAATAGGGATTTCATTTTGTCTAAGAGCAATGGAGGATCTCTTAAATAGTAATTTAGTGAATAGGATTTTGGCGCATCGCATGAGAATTGGATTGTGAGGGAGAATGAAGCAGATGGAGTACTTTGGGATTATTCTGGTGAGTTGGCTCTTTGGTTGAATGGCCGGCCTGTGTACATCCAATTGCAAATGGATGGAGACAGAGAGATGTGCAGTGTGTTTGGGTGGAGATAGAAACGAAGAAGAAGAAGAAGAAGAGTTTCCTTAACAGAGTAAAAAGGAGGGAGTCGTAAAGGAGAAAAATCATGAGATTAACTGGCATTGACTTGTACGGGTTTCGTCCTCGTCGTCGAGAATGACGGGATACACCAAAGAAGAAGAAGAAGAAGAAGGGCACAAAGAGCCTAGCTCGTTCCTTCATCACCAATTCAATTCCAGAATTGACTTTTTTAGCAGACTAATGTTATTGATACGCTCCCTCTCAAGCCAAGGCAATGATATTCATATTTGGACACACAGAAAGAGCAACAACAACAACAACAACCAGAGCAAGAACTTTGGTTGGCGATGAAAAGGCTGGGACGAGGGAGCGGAGTGAGCAGATGTAAAGGCCCGGAGCCCAGTCCCACATCAATCGATAAGCACTTGAAGCAGGAGCCCCACTTAATGTTTATTTATGCCGTAGCGAAAATCGTGTCAAAGGTCGGCATATTTATTATGCACTGCAAACAGCTCTCTCTCTCGCTCTCCATCTCCAGCATCCCATTCCACATTCGCACACAGTCCAGCTCCAGTCAGCACCATTTCTGTTCAGCAATAGGAATCCTCAAGAGAGAGAGACTCTCTGAGAGAGAGAGAGAGAGGAGAGGGGCGGGGCGGCGGGGAGGGAGGACGTGGACGGATTTTTAATCAGGAGATTAGCATAAGAGGAGCAGCGTGGAGTGGAGGAGGAAGTGAGGACGGCGTCTCCAGCAGGAGCTCTGCCTGGAGAGATGCAGTGCAGCCTGCTGTCCAGCCATACATGCCGTAGTCATACACTCGACACTCGTCTTCAATTGCGACTGACTGGACTGGACTGAGTGCTCGGAAGGAGAGTCACTTGTTTGCAACTAGCAGGGAATCTCAATGTCAAACCACATGAGAACATCCACGGAATCATCCCATCCATCATCATTTGCATATCTTAACTTTTCCTACTTGCACACAGACAACTCTAATACATAGAAGAACAGACTCAGCAGCTCTCGCTATTTACTCCTTGCTTATGGCTAGTAGGGTTGTCTCTACACCACGAACTCTCCACACACTCTCACGTTCACATCCTCTGCCAACAAGATAAGATAAAGAGACTCATCCATTCCGACTCTTCATCCACACACACACTTTATGATTTCCCAACTGAAGAGCTCTTGGTTGGATTTAGATCTTTTGATGGGATGATTGCGACATCCCCTACCTACCTCACTCAATCTCCTTTCTTCATCATCTTCTTATCCTATTCTTTTTCATCGCCAACCAACAACACACTCTCCCTCACCCCATCATCCTCAAAACAGAGTGCCATAATCTTCTCTCTCCATCAAAGGCATTCGTAATTGATGACACATTTGAAGATGCCATGAATTCATTAGGGACAAAGAGACTCGAAAAAGGACTTATGGCGGAGTCAACAAGAAAATCCTATTTTCATCTTTAATACACAACTCTCGAATATTATGCAAGGAGTAGCAAAGTAATTCCTTAGTTGACAATTTGGTACTACTATAACTTTGTTCTCGAAGCCAGGAGACACTATCTAATAATAATAAGGACTACACTACGCAAATTCCTTTCTGATCGAAGACAAAGATGACTAGTATTCATCTTTAGTATCTCGAAAGTTATTCGAGATATTAGCCAATTAGGAATCCGGTGGAATTCAGACTAAATTAATTATTATCTAGAGATTCGTATGTAATTAGTGCATAGTGGAGTGAATTAGCGCCGTTGTCTCTTGCAGATCAAGGATGTCTTGATCTGCACTGTTCGTGGAGAGACAATGATTTGTGATTATTATTAGTGTTGGTGTTAGGGAATGTTAAAAGGACGTACCCATAGACCCAAGAGTGTCTCCGTCTGCAGGGATTGGAGGGAACGGAGAGGAGCGGAGTCCTGGGACTGGTGACCGTGCTACTACTCGTCGAGTCCAAGTCTTCGTTGGACTCGGTGACGACCCGCAATTCGGGGATGCCTCGCTTCTCCATCGCTCATCCCCTCCCCACTCACATGTCACTCTCCAGCAAATCTCGCTCGTCAAACAACAAACACTCTCTCCTCCTACCCACACCAAAAACTGACAAGATCAACAACAACAACAACAACACAAGGGACACGTGGAGCACTCGACGGAAGAGACAACTCTTTGATTTGGGAATTGAATTGGGACAACTTGGGTCCGAACAACGGAAATGATGGAACTACGAGGATGTTCCAGTCCTCTGTCTCCTCATCCACTCGCTCGCTCCTTGTGCACAGATGTCCTCGTGAGAATGCAGAGAGAGGATGAGTCTACGTCTGTCTCTGTTGTTGACGAGGAGAGTGGAAGGAGAAGGAGGAAGCAGAAGTGGTCGTGGCGTGGCGAAGGGGCTGTGTGTCAAGACGTCGTGCTTTCAGAAGATGTTCACAGCGGAGCAGCCAAATGCACACTGCACACACACTGAAAAGACTGCAGTGACTGAGTCTCCTTCGCTACGCTAAATTCTCTCTGCCTGCCTCACGCTACATCCACCAACTCATTCGCCTCCCTTGCCTTTTGCCTGGATCCACGACTACTTCTACTAACATACACCACGAAAGAACCAACACTGCATATCCACACAATCCACGAGACGTAGACTCCAAACTGAACTGAGCCCACATCACTAACACTCACACTACTGCTCCTATTCCACACATAGCTACACCAATTCACGTCTTCTCTCCAATAATACTACTCACACCATTACTCGTCCCAACATATATACTACACACCCTACTCCTTCGTCACACTCACTGCTGAAAAATACCCAACATCCTTACATCTCTCCTACACCCGGAAAATTTTGCCAAAATAACGACGGCTCTTATTGTAAAAAAAGAGGCAAAAAGCCCTAGGAGAGACGCCATTTATTTCTTACCTTTATCTTCCCCTTCAACAAACACTTCTTTCAAAGACTCCTTTTACTTGTTCCTTCCAATAAGGAACAAGAGGATCAATTTTTAAAAAAATTGCAAATACCTACTAGTTATTACCAGGTACTAGTTACTACAAATTCCATAAGAATAATACTGGAGTTGTCACTGCATGAATATATAACTGACATAGATATCCATCTTTTATGCTGTAGAAAAAGTGTCAGTCCATTTCACGCAATTGTCAAGGACGCTGTGTGTGCCATGGCCGTATATATATAGATATGTAGAGGATTAAAAGAAGGAAAAGGGATTTCCCCCAGCATCGTCCTTCCTTCCTGACTCTGACTAGTACTCACTCCATTTATATCATCTGCTTTTGCACATTTTATTGTGTACAAAGATGTGAGATAGAGGCCTATAGGCGAGTGAGTATAGGAGATATACGTGATATGGGAATCACAAATACACACTCAAGTAGGACATAAGGATGAGATGAGAGAATGCCGAGAAGATCACTGGGATCAATGCCTGTATGTACATCTATCTATCTATATCCCACACTTACTTCCCTCCCATTCCCATTTCAACAGTGAATCAAGTTGAAAACTAGCTCTGTGCTTTCTTCTTCTTCTCCTCCTGCATGTGTGCCCAGAGACTAAGGGAGCTAGCGTTGTATTGGAGGAGATTGCAAATTGCTGGAACTTTATTATTCGACTACTGAGTGAGTGAGTGACGAGGATCTCCAACTTCAATTCAATCCGCAACTCCATTCTTATTTATTTTAAAGAGAGGTCGAGGAGAGCAGGAGAAGGAGCTATGAGTGTAAGTGCCCGGCCATTGTGCTGCCACTGTGCACTCACTCACGAACTCTCCATCCGCCAACCACTCCTCTTCACCAAATACAGTGAATGGGAGCAGAAGAACAGAAGAGGGAAATTAAGAGATCCGCTAATGTCATAAAATAAAGAGAAGGCAAGCACTCACAAAGTTAGATTCTCTTTTGACTGGGAGAGAGAGAGAGAGAGAGAAGTCTTGAAATGGACCGAACAAGTAGCTCTTCCACCAAAACGAATCTCTCTCGAATATCTTCTCTCTCCACAAACTGCCCTATGGATACATTAAGACATACTCCTTCCTAAATCCATATCTTACACTCCTACTATCAATATATACTAACCTACAGTGCAACTTGTCTAAAGGGAACACCATTCTATCAGCAGACTCATCTATTTTCATCACACATGTAAATAAACCAACTTCATGCGTCAGAGAGCCTAGAAAAGGAAAATCTCTATATGGGGAAAAGCCTTTTATGGGAAAAACCTCTGTAAATGAAAAATGGCAATGTGCGACAAAAACAACTGGTCCATGGACATTTATAAAAATGTGGCAACAAGAAATGATGGACAGACAGGAGCAGATGAGAGACATTAAAATTAAAGCTATTCCCGCAAATCGTCTCATTTTAATTTCTTTTCCGAGAAATTAAATGAACAATCCTTTTACTCAGAGCGAAAATAGAAATAAATTAAAACAATAGTAAAAATCTTGCTCTAATTAAAGGAAATTCTCAGTATTTGGCATATGGTGAGGCGGATGCTTGATTTCAAATGATTTCCGACTGTTGTTAGGTCGTCTTGAATGTAAGCAATATAAAGTTATGATTATAGCAGGCATAGAGAAAGTGAATAATGTGTAAGTAGGATGACATAATGTTCTTGTGTAGTATTTGCTCGACGAGTCTCTAAGTCTCCTGCGTAGATTGTTCGGAGAGTAGTCACTTGACATATTTTTATGTTCGGTTTGTCAGTGCTTACTTAGAATTAATTTAGTTGGAGCGGAGCGGGTCGGGTGGGGTGGGTGCCTATATTTATAGAGGTGCTTGCTGGTGTGGCAAGTAAGGAAGCCAATTCAAGCCACCCACATACACAGGATCCATAATGTCCTTAGAGTTTCGACTCAGTTGACTTGACTGCTTTGGATTAGTAGGGCCAGTGAGCAACTGAGTGAGCTATTTACTTCATTCTGAACAGTATATAGACGACAGAGATATATATCTGACACGAATATATGAGCATTTTTATTCGCTATGGTTTGAGAGTGTAGTCCTGATGCTATAAGGAGATGTGGTGTGCACAAAGTCTGGGAAGAGGATTGGAAATGTAACATCGCGAGCGTTGCTTTTATCTCAAGTCACTTAAGTGTTGGCTTAGTTGTTGGCTTATACTTTTAACTGTTTGATATTATTTTATTACAGGAGCCACTCACTCGCTCCCTCACTCAATCAGTCAACTCACTAAAAAGATAGACGTAGTTAGCAACACAACTGCACATTTCTCCTCGCACCAACAACCACCGTAAATCCAATACTGTTCACTACCTACTGCAACATCAAAACTGCTTCCTCCTATTCAGACTTATAAAAGACATGCTCTTAGGAAAGAGCGGAATGTGAGTGAGAATTATATTGCATATTGCCTCCTCGTAAAAACTTCTAGTACCCCCTTGGAATAATTGGTGGAGAGATATGATCTTATAGTCCCAGACATTGAGTGCCGAGTTATTTCTGTCTTTACGGTGCACCTGCAGTTAATATTCCTTGTACATAAATCTACTAGGAAGTGATAGACAGAGGATTTGCAACAATTAAGCGTATATAAAAGTGATGATAAGTCAGATGATAGAATGCAGCGTCATATTATAGCCTCTGAGTGACGTAACTGACTCATAAATACAATTACGCTGGCCCTAACTGGGATTTATTCATTTCCATTTGTAGTCATGCATCGTTTCTCTGGCTCCGCACATTTTGTCTCCATTTTATTTCATTAGCATATATTATTATTACGTGTGCTACTCCAAAAGCTCGCTTGCCTCACAATAACTAAATGCAAAGCCCTCCTCGCTCTCACTCACATTATACTCACATACACACAGAATACAATACAATCATGCATATGAGTTATGGAAGGAGAGAAGTTGGATCAAGTGACATCCACTCCTTCCTTGTACATTAGCATTGCTACAGCACTCACTAAAAACTAAAACCTTTTGCATGTCTCCTAATAACACTAACAATAAGTAGCGCCGGAGTGTATAGCACTTGTGTGTGATTATACTTGGCTTTTATGTCGACTCCAGTTTTCAACTTCTTTCTAAGGTGTACGTGTGTATGTCTTGAGTATATATATATATATAATATATATAGTCTCATATATACTAGAAAGAATGTATGTATTCAGGAGACGGTGAGATTTAATTTTCATTTGCATTTAGATTTTCATTGGCAAGAAAGAGAGTCAGTCAGGCGAAAAGGAAGAAACGGGAGGAAGCCAAGTGGAGTGCAAGTCGAGTCGACGGAGAGAACGTCAGCTAAAAGGCTAAACTGTCGCTCCTTCATTTCTTACTACTAGCTACTCCAGCAGCCACCACACAACCAACTCCAATATCCTCATATTATACTTTCGGCATATTTATCACACACTCACTCACAGTCACATTGGGACGCAGAACATAAATACTCCTCCATTTAGAAAGAACCAGGCAGTTAGTCATAGCAAACTGGGGGCAAACCTTAGCAAAGTGCCAATCAGTCTCCGTCAGGCCCTGCACCAAGGAGCCTCATCCAAAAATATTCTAATTAAAATCCAAAACAATAATTTCGGAGGAACAAAGGCACATAATCATTTCTTTTGGAAAACATGAAAAGAATATTTCAGCATAGGAATCTCTACCAGTCAAACAAAATTTAATCCAGAAAGATCATAGGGAGATAATTCAAAAAAGAAATCAATTTAAAACTAAGTAATTAACCTTTATTCCTTTTCAACTCCAAAAAATATTTTTCCAGCCTAACGCATTTATTAGAAATAAAACAATGTAATTTGATTCTAACACACAGGGTATTGTTATGAACAAATCTAAATCTAAAACAACATTTTAATTCAATTTCATGTCAAAAATATTTCCATACGGAGGATAAGGAATAAAAAATACTATTGAATAAATGTTTCCTGCTGCGGGCCAGGCAGGAGTCTGGTCTGGTGACAAGTGAACAACAAATGCAAAGCTCTCTATAAAAATAAGTGCATGAATTCCAAAGAGAAAGAGAGCGTATAGTGATGTAGTCATGTCCATGTCAGTTCTCTGGCTTAAAACTTTGCATATCGTCGTCCGTCCTGTCCTTCCACTAAGCCATCCACCGCAAACAAATGCGAGGAGAATGGCAGAGCTCCATGGCAGAAGTAGCTGCCTGTGTGGAACTATAAGGATATAATATAGCTAGACATGAGAATAAAGATATGAGTGTGAGTGGAGAGCGAGGAGGGAGGTTTGTGGCATGATATTGCAGAGTAGAAGTGAGTGAGTGAACAAAGGTCCACATGTATTTCTGCTCCTGTAATCCTGCTAAATGCTCAAGGTCGCATGCAGATCATTTTTGTGCGTGCGATTATATAATTCCCTCATTCAATTTCCTTATTCTTCTCTCACAATCCCTAACCACATGCTCCTGCCATGCTCTCCTCTGTAAACTCACACTTTACTTTATATAGCTCCCTATATATACATGGAATATATGTATATATATATGTATAAAAGCAAAACTCTTATTTCACTTTATTTGGAAACATTAGCCGATGTGGTGGCCAAGTACTTGCATTCCCTGGAGTATGCATCCAATTCCAGCCACTCTCTCTCTCTCTCTTCTGCTCCTACCTCACTACTTCCCTTCCTCAAATGAAAATCCAAGTCTGGACGAAGTGCATGGGCTCCTTGCTCTCTGCCTTCAACGCTATTAGTCACTTCCCACGGGTGACTGACTGACTGACAGAGTATCACCGTCCAGCCAACCTAACTACCGACAACTTTTCTGCCAGACACGTCGAAAAGAAAGTAAATTACACAGCAAGTGCATTATGGGTGTTTGTTACAGCCTTCTCGCCTTTCCATTTCTCTATAACTAACTTATGCATGTAGCATCATCTACAGGGACCTCACAACAATCCCCGCTAAATCCCTTCAAACATTTTAAAAGGAAATATTTCCCAATCCCAATTCAAAAAGACTTTTTACAATCATGTTTTTCCAGAGCTCGTTGAGAAAAACAAAATTTTCAAGCAACAAAAAATCTCAACAATCTTTGCCATTCTCACATTGAGAAAGACTACAGGAGTCCCGTTCTCACCATAAACATTGTAGCTATATTTTTTTTGCGAGAAAAGGTAGTTCAGGGATGGGAGATTTATTTTGCAACTCCCCGTATGTGTCCGCATGTGAGCAGTTGTTGTAAATGTAGAGTTAGTTAGGTGAGTTAAGGTGTAGTATATTGTATGTGGTTGTTGGGGAATGCAAATGTGGCTCGGCGGTGGATGCAGTCGAGGGAAATGGGAAACGGGACGTGAAAGTGGAGTGTGTAGTAAAACGGGGAATAGGAGTCGATTTCCCTTCAATCGCCTCTCTCTCTCTCTCTCTCTCTCTCCTTGCCATTGCATTACATTCGATTAGATTTCTGGGCAATGCCGTTGCTCGTTCCCTTCTGATGTCGACGGTTATTGCCTGCTCCTTTGTAAATATTTAATCAATCCACATCCAGCAACAACAACTGAGCCATCTCTTGCCCTCCAACTACTCTCTCAACTATCTTCTTAACTCTCCACATCCTCCTCTCCTACCTCTCTCTCTGCCCATCAATCCAATCTCATTCTCATCAAATCTCCCAATAAAACTAAAACTCCCTCCCTCCCCCAATCCCCACCCACCACACACACATTTCCTAATAAACACCACAAAATAAGATCTGCTTACGTCTTACTCTAATTCCGACAACTCATCTTTCCTACACTTTTCAACTCTCTCTCAATCGCCGGTGGAAATAACTTTTCCTATCAGAAACTCTTACTGGGTCACCAAAAATCAATTATTTGATTTCTCTCCGTTTTTCAGACTTTTTTTCTTGTGCTAATTTTACTACTATTATAAACATTTATCTGATTGTTCATTTTTTGCCATATTTTCTAAAATTTTTGCTTTCAGCCTTTTCTTATCAATTTTTCTCATTGTTGAACATCGTTTTCTATTTTCAAAAGTTTCCCTATTAAATGGATTTTCCCCATTCTAGAGAAATGAAGTAGATGTCAGGGTTCATTTGCACTTCCACTAGTGCTGTCATGTGCCAAGAGGAAGTTGTTACTCACATGACTTGGATGGAGCCTGGTATTTGTTGATTTAAGAAAATTCCATATCATTTATTATGAAGTGAGCGCGTGTGTGGAGCATAAAAGATGAGACATGTTTTGGCTTAGAGCTGACAACACAATATAATTTGGCGTGTGAAAGGAGCATTGGGAAAAGGGATGAGCGTGTGTGTCTATAGTGCAGGATGGCCATGGCCAATAGGAAAAGACAAATTAAGAAAGATTTTGGGAGGATATTTAAAGATTGGAGGAATGAGGCGAGGAAGAGTTGACATTCCAATCTGGCGCCGCCATTAATCACAATTCATCACCGGGATTTATTATTAGAAAATTGTGAGCAACCCACATTCATATTTGAATGTCATCATCATGAATGAACTTCGTCCTCCTTCTTCTCATCTTTCTATACAGGAGTATTCTGACTATATACCTATAACATTATACTATTATAATTCACACACTCTTCCCAGTGTGATCATGAATAGATTTCGGAATTGAATCCCATAATGAAGTTAGTGAGAGAAGAGTAAGTCAGCGTGTGTGTAACTTTATCTGGTAGGAGACAGGGAGTCAGTCAGAGGAGAAGGCACAGATCAGAGAGCGTTATTTATTTTAGTTCAGCCCCTTCACGGCTAACTCCCATTTCTACATAGATGTGAGTTTTTTAATGTGCGCACGGAGAGATAGATCGGGAGATAATGTATGTCTGAGTGTGCAGGAGGAGAAGTAGGCGAATTACATTTCGTACATTGAAAATCTCGAGAATTTATCAAAAACGCAATGCACATTCTTGATAATATAAATAGGTAGGGCCCAAAGAGAACTTGGCACCTGATACATACATCATCGGAGATTATGGTGAGCACGATAAGCAATCCATGTAGAAATGAATGTAAAGCACTGTGCATGAGAGAGAGAGGAGAGAGAGAGAGAGACGTTGGGAGGGAGATGAAGAGGAACGGAAGGATCCAGCGGCTGCATCCACTGATCTTTTCCTTCTTGGCTCCCAGTCACTCACTCACTTCCATCTCTTCATTCCACTCTCTCAACAAACACGGAAATTCCCAACAGCCAGAGAACAAGAAAAGAAAGATGCGGGCTCCGATAGACACAGACTGACAAACAAGCTTGTTCTTCTCTCACCGCACTACCCGCCTGGCCCAACACCAAACAACATCACACCTTATCCTATTATCAATCAAAAACAGCCACAGAACTCCCCGACTATTGTCCGAACAATCTCTCCCTCCAACTCACTCCACTAACAACGCACTTTGTTCACAATGGCCAACCATTTGTCGAACAAACACAACTTCCTCTTTCTCCCTAATCTTTAGCTAAAGTCAGAGACAACTACTTACAAGATGCGATGAGGCTCAGCCGTTACGTAGTTAGCAACGACCAACCGAGCAATTACAAAAGAACTGCGCTTTCTTAGAACTTTCTTCCGAGGAGTTTCTGAGTCAGTTTCCTCCCATCAACCAAATGGCCCCAAACAAATGCCATAACACATAACCGGAATTGTTATTTGCTAAATAACGCTAAACAATTAAATCCGCCGACGAAATATTATTAGCAATGTTGCTCATTTATTATTTGAACTCTTGGCTTTCCGCAAATTGTTTCGCATCCTTTCAACTCGGCATTAGTACATTTATTTAATTTGCAATTAGAGCTATTGTGAAAAAGGCTGGTGGACTATAGACGTGTAAGACGAGAGATCCAAAGAAACCACAAATTACGTATGCACATGGAGATGTAGGCATAGCATTGTCAAGATCTCTCAGTGAAGAATTTCATAAGAGCACAAAGGAGTTTTTCCTAAGTATAGTTTTCCATGTCTGTGCTGTTGGAAGAGGTAGACGTAAGTGGTGGGTAGATAGATAGGAGAAGGAGAGGTATTAGTTAGAGCTACACTTATCTGCATATACAATTGGTGTGTGTGTGTATAGGAACTCCTTTGGGCATTCAATTCAAATATAGAGCGGAGGAATGCATGCAGAAAGGGTAGAAAAGTAAACGAAGCAAAGGTAATCGTATAAGCCATGGATAAGCCAAAGCGGAAAAAGATATTATTGGAGGTTGTGTGCCGAGGATAGTGGCATAGGTTCCGTATTACCACAGACGGGATGGAAAGAAGAAGTGCCGAGCGAGGAGGACTATAGGGTGACAATGGCCCACTCTTTCCGACTCAGCACAATGCAACGCTTGCAATAATAGTCAAAGATATACGGACGGCGGCTGTGAGTGAGCCTCCAAATATGATATCTGCCACTATCTGCTATAAACATGTATGTATATGTATATACCTACATATAGGTATATATGCATGCCTACTGATACATACGTAATATGAGTCCTCACTAAACTACCTCTGTATGCATGAGAGAAAATCTATGTGATCTACATAAGTCTAAAGCCTCACTGTGTGGTCGTGTAAGTAGGTGAAGTGAAATGCAAAAGTATAGAGATGTTTTTAGTCGTAATGGGTGCAGGAGTAGTCGTAGTGGAGTAGGTAGTCGTGTTTTGCGAAGAAGAAGTAGCAAGAGAGAGAGAGAGAGAGAGAGAGGTAGGTATGTGTGAGTTGTGTGAGTGAGTGAGTGAGGGATCCTTTGGCAAAAGTCCAAAAAATATTCCACTTATTGATTTTCTGGGTTTTGTGTGCTGCTGGTTGTGTGCAGTGCCGTTGCCGGAGCTCTCTCCTGCCCGCATTTCATTTGCCAGTTGAATTACAATTCAAAGGACACTCCCTTCATTCCCCAGCTCACTATCACCAAATTCTAGCCAGCCAGATCACATGCACTCGCAGAGCCTATACAGGGATCTGGATAGGAGAAGAGCAGAGTAAGAAGATGTGGCAGTCAGATTTTATGGCAAATACTAAAACCTGGAGATAAGATAGAGTTGGCGGGTGAGTGAGCGAAGCTAAGGAGAAGGAGGCAAAGCCCAACGCCCCGAACCAAATGAAATCAATCAGTCAAGGAGAGAGTTGGATTAGTCTTCATGTTGTTGAAAGAGAGTCGGAGTGAGTGTGGCCGAAGAAACGGACGAGTCATCATCATGCAGATTTTGACCTTGACCTTTCCCTCCAGCCGTTCTGCCTCGACCACACTCATTGTGCATGAGTATGGGCACTAGCAATGCCATACGTCGGCAGGTATGCTACAGAATAATGTGGGGGCAAGAGAGTCGCCCTGAAAGACGCCTCATTGCCATCCCTAGTCTGCCTAATAGACATAAGTAGAGAGATAGCCATGACATTTGGCTAATAGCAGGGCATAAAGAGTGGGAATTGGATGGAGTGACGAACATTAAAATAAGGAAGCTTCAGTGCCACCAGCCAGTCCATCCAATCAAATCCCCTCGGATAATCAACTGTGAACATACAGAGAGGCTAATAAGGATTGGAATGGCTATGGATGTACATTTAGTGTGGAGCTCTAATAAAAACACAGTCGGCTAGAATAATCTTTATGTATGGGTGGTGCCCTGCAAGGAGATAATAGAAGACACTGTGTAGTCATGGCTAATAATCTCCACTCTATAGAATGAGGATAGGACGATAGCAATGGTTGAGGAGCGAGCGGGTGGGAATAATACTGACTCCCGGCTATAGCTCTCTCTCTTTCTCAGAATAATATGGCAGAAGAGCAGTAAAAGGAGTCAGACTAGCGGCTGATGTCTATTGCAATAATAATGGAATAAGCTGTTGCGTTGTTGTAGTGGCTGCATGGGGAAGCCAAGATGTTCGTGTCATTTCCTTTGAACAGATAAGAGAACAAACAAGAGAAAGTCCTTCCATTCCCACTCTAACGACTTTCTCCATATGACTTGTTACTACTCCACTCCCCCTATATCCATATCATCGCAAATATCAGGCTACTCATGTAAATACGCAGTAGCGAACAAAGCCTGTCTCTTCTCTCTATCTCTCTCCTCTCCGCCAGTTTATCCGAAATGTAGCAAGCGTAGAAATCCCATTAAAATCCTGGCTGGCGACTAGCATCGGCTCAATTACTGCTCAGACAGTTACTCTGAGCATTGTGTAATTGTGGAGCGGAGTGATGGGCAGGGGCGGGGCCACTATTTACTACGGCGGCGGGGGGAATGTTTGGCAAGGCAGTGACGTCGATGAATAAAGAGAGATGACACAGTGGGAGCAGAAATCCGCACTAATGAGGAAAAGAAGGTTCTGCAACGAAAGGCCTTCGCCTTCAGCCCACAGAAAAAATATTTGCATGCCGAGTCCGGAGACTCTGTCCAGGGACTCAGCCGAGAGAGAAACAGAACTTTCGATCGAAGAGGAGAAAGACGGACGGACGTGCATGGGATGCAAGGACAAAGTAGCAGCTCCGCAAGAAGTCGGCACCAAGAAAGCTCCTGAGCTGCTGGACGTGATCCGAGGCCGAGAAAGGCGAAAGAAAGTCAGCGCTTTCACCGCCTCCATCTACGAGAATCAACTGCAAAGTCCTCCACGCTCCAGCCTCCGCCTCCTAAAGCTGCCCATTCCCTCCGCCAAGTGTCGTCCTCCAGATTTGCCAAAACCACAACCAAAACTAAGAAAGTCCTGTTCCTATAATAATATTCGCTCAGTCAGAGTCAGGATTCACGCGTGCCAGCAAAAGATAAGCTACATTTGAAATCAGACATCCTCCTCTTTCTCACTCTCTTCCAAACACAAAGGTTCACTCACTCCGTACATTGGTGAAATGATATTATTATTGCCATTTCTACCGCTAAGCTCTTTTCAATTGACGTATACTTTCTATTACATACTAACTTGCCTATAGCCTAACCAAAACTATCACTTGTCACATATGCCTTAAAAAACTATGCTATTCATGGAACAACAATACCAAAAATAGCAACTGTTTTTTAAAGATAATAGGCAGATTCCATTGGCAAATATTAAAACGTTACAAGTTGTAAATTAATGACAATGACGAGGTGTGAAACCCTGGTCTTTCCAATGTTGTTTGAAACTCTATTGAGTAGCCCAACTAACCTACAAAATTATATTTTGTTAGATGATTTTGATATCCAACAAAATATACTTCTGTCGACTATGTAGGATGAGTTGATTACTTCGGATGATTTTACTTCGGGGGACATGCACGAATTTTGTAGATGAACCCTGTGTAGCATGATGGATCGGACACACATGGAAGAGAATTAAAGGAGGAGAGGCATTATATAGATCATCCTTAATTTACAAGAGAAGATGTTCATGATGGATAACTGTGATACAATGTTCATGGCTAATAGTGTACGCAGTGTGTTGGTGATGCAGGAGAGTCACTGAGTGCATTCCCTCTTGCACTGCTGAACTTATCTGGCTCTTTTTCCTTCTCTCTCTTGGCGCACTCTCAATAATTCAATGATTTAGCATAGCATTGTTTTCCGTTGCCGTTCTACGGGCGGGCGTCCATGGCATGCCATTATGGCCATTAGACATTTCTCATGTTTTTTCTCCTCTCCTTCCGTCACCCACATGCACTTAACATTCCTCTGCATCCAGGTAGCCAACTTTCTATTTTCTTAGCGAGAAGAAAAACAAAACATCCTCGACAGCACATTTTCCATTTTCTTTGAGCAAACAAAGAGTCTCTGTTTTCAGCAGGTACATTAGCTCAAGTATAAGTGAACAAATATTGAATGCATAATTGAGACAATTTTCTCCCATTTGTTTATTTAAAAGAACATCTTGAGCCTCCACTCAACTGAACAGAATTCCCTGTAAGAGCGTGATGACAGCTAGAGAATATTATTATGAAAGGAAACTATGAGTGGTAGAATAAAGGCTGGAAAACCTAAGTTCGGAACGAGTATGTGAGGAAGAGATTTTCTATTTCGGGGAGATGTATATAGAGTGACCGAGCGTGAGGATATTGCTATGATGACAATAGAGCGGAGGAAGTTTGTGGTGATCCATCTGACAGGCTGAGTGCAGGAATAGAACAAGAGAATGTTTTTTGGGATTAAATCGACCCGGGTCGTTTATTCTCACCCGGGAAAATCCATTCAGTCTCCTCCCGTCACACGGACGAAGGATATAATATTGGAGCAAGAGACTCTGTTACCATTTCTAAGGTGGAAGGATTGAGTCGGATCGGAGAGTTATTCCACAGGACGCCGTGTCCGCGGTCGCATCCATGCACTCCCTCCACGCTTATCTGCAAATGCCATTCTGTCGTGTACTCTGTGAGCGTAGAATAACAAGGAGATGTGTGTGGAAGAGCCACGGGCGGGCAGATGGATGGACTCTCGGCGGGCGAATGCGTGAAATGCAATTCCACATCTCCTCGTCGACTTGCAAGACTCTTGAACGGAAATCTCTCTAAAAGGATTCTGTTCCGTGCTCTTCTGTTCTGTCGATCTAGAGCAGACTTTCCACAGTGCGGATAAATCGATTTCCACTCATTTCAACAAATCCCACGGAAAACTTGCAAAACTCCCTCTTCACTCCACTCGCTTCAGAACAGAAAGCCTACTAGCCTAAGAGCTACTGCTTGGGAGCAATTCTCAATATGCACCTTCCACGATCTCCTCAAAGTCAACACTCAAACTATTTAGCAAAGAAGTCTCGACACGTCCCCAATATCCCAATACTTAATAATCCCTATATCTAATCGAAAATCTCACTTTTCCGAAGGGAATCAAATCCTGCTCCTCCTATAATGCCATTACCTCATCCCAATCATTTTCTGCACACCATCATCCTTAGATATTTTTCCCAGTCCACGGATGGATGCAGGTACAGGAGGATTTGGCAAAATCGCATGTTGGCAAAATGAGAATTTTTCACTGTCAGCTATTACCTCCTATTACGAATAAAAACATCTTAGCAATTCTACTATAGCCTATATAATTACCTATCTTTAAAAACAACATCAACAAATTCACATTCCGACTATCAACGCATGTTTTGTCACATTGACAGTTGTCAAATTGAGGAAAATTCTTTGTTCTCAGTGGGGGATCATCTCTTTCATGCCAACTCAATATTTCGTACATTTCAGTGCAACAAAATATTGATTGTAAACAAACAGGAGGAAGTCATAAATATATATGCAACAGTTTTTAAAGGGACGGGAGAATTTATTTTAAGATGTTTTGCATGCTGAAGAGCATTTGTAAAGACGAGAGAGTGATTGGTCTGAAAGTAATTTCTGGTGACAAGGAGGACGTGAATCCGAAAATATTGTTTATGGAAAGAAGAGGATTGCAGATAATTGGTTTTTAAGGAAATGTATTTGGCTGAGAGTATTTTTAGCCGAAGGCCTTCCCTTTCCATTTCCCATACAACAACAACACTCAAAGGAGTCTCAGTCACTCATTCGCGAAGATTTCGTCTGGAAAGGAGAGGGGAGGATGCGGACACGGCCAGGAGCACTGATTCCTCCTCCTCGCACGCTATTTCTCTTGGCTATATACTCATCCATGCGACACCGTAGAAGAGACTTTAACTTGGCTACTAATTCGAACTTGCCTACTAAACTGCCAAACTCGAGGATTTCGCTGTTTCAGATGAGGGAAGAGAAGAGTCAAGGAAGTTGGTCTTTGGCTCTGGAGTTCAGAGCTCGTGGCTACGTGGCAGCTGCTCCACATAAATTATTCCCCGCAAATTGTCATTCTATTCTTACATAAGTTTTTCTTGAACAAGTCACAGTCTGCCGAGTCGGGAGGTTTCTTTGGAGGGAGTGCATAGGGAATTAGCCGACAGCAATTAGTCTTCCGCACACATACACACAGAGCCATATAATGCCGCCATTTACATTCAGGCAAGCCCTAATTATACGATTCAGATTTCAATAAAGATTGCCATTTTTATTTCGGCTATTGTACGCAAAGCACGTGTGTAAAAAATGTTTGACGTCGTTGCTGTGTGTCCCTTTGGTATTATTACTGCTAAACAGGATTTGGTCGGAATGAGGCACATCTCCATTTAATCACATTTGAACTTTATTTTAAGCTCTCTCTGACTCTCCGCCTCCTTTCCCTAACAATTTCTCTCTTCTGAAAATGTAAATATCAGGCATAGTTAGTTGCAAGTACGTAAAAGGAATTCTCGGCTTATCCTCTCTGAGAATTTCACAAGCGGATGAGGAGGGAGATAAAAGAGTGGCGACTCAGGAATCTGTTTGCCCTCTGCTGCCCATTTCCTTCTTTTTGTCCATTCAGCAAAAGGAAAAGATTTTAGGAATTCATGTCATGTCATTTGTGAGTGTTTGTTGGGAGTCGGCACAGAGAGAGACAGAGAAAGAAGGCCGTAACGAAAGTGCTTAACAATGAAGTGGCGTCTTTATGCAAATTGGGATTTAGATGGGAAAGCAATTCCAAGCTTTGAATGCAACCAGGCCAATCCAGTTGAGCAAATAGACACAATAGACATAAAGTCCTGCCGAAGGGAATGGCGTAAGTAATGGCAGTTGAATGACTGAACAAATCGGAGGAGAAAGCTAATCCGCTCACATAACAGGACAGCATATTACGGCCACATTCAATGAAATGGAGAAAGGGGGGCTAAGTAACTCAGAAGACCTCAATATGTAAAGTACCCTTTGTGTTTCGACTGAGTGGAGTAATCCAGCGTCCTGACTAAACTATACAACTGAGGCAGTAAGAGAATGAGCAGGGAAGGAGGCGGGCAGGAGTGCCCGTGTTTCCTCGCTCTCTCCTCACTCACTCATTCACTTACCCTGCCGTTCCTTTACAAACTTTCGCATAATAGGAAATTGTTCTCAAAGAAAAGTTCCGTGCGGAAAAAAGTTTTCCGCTTGTGTCTGAGGGAGCGAGAGAAAGAAAGAGGAATTTCTTCTCGCACATCTATCTGACTATTGAGTAAGACGCATTTATTTTTTATTTGCCTCTAAACATGCATAGCATAACTAACTACTGATCCAAACATCCGCCATCAGCCTAATTGTTCCTTCCTCCTCACAAATATTTCATCCATGGAAATGAGGAGAGGCGAGAACATTTCTGTTTGCCAATTATTAAATCATATTGTGCATAGGTCCTGGAGTTTACAACGGCATTTGATGCAGTAGAGCATTGCTCGACTCGAGAGTTCAACTTGAGACAGGTGAAATAATCAAACGCAAAGTAAACGGAATGGATTGGGTTTGTGTGGAGGGATTGCGTGAAGAGGATTGGCTGCCTGAATAATGGATGGCAACCTGTGGATTGATTGTCGTCGTTTGTCATTTCTTTAATATTGTAATGGAGCCAGGAGGCAGGGCGAGGGAATGGGCTCCACGTAGTTCACTCTTTCGCTCCTACCTGAGCACTCACTTTCAAATAAAAGGCACAAAGTGAAAGCCAAGCAGTTGATTCGAGTTCGCCTGTGGGGAATGGCCACAATTGACTGACAGGATCAGGCCCAGGAGAAACAACAATAATCAAAGAGAATGATGTGCTCAACTTGTTTCTTTCTTTAGAGCCCACTTGCAGTCACGGATATAGAGAGAGAGACTCCTTCATTTTATTATTATAGCTAGGCCTCGTACTGATGCTCTTCTGAACAACATTTCCATTGTTCTCCGTCTGCTCTAATAGTTCCGGATTCGACAGAAAAGAATGCTCTACAGAACTTTGACATGCGCGCATCAATCTCCATGAATAAATCAACGGAAACTCCGAAGGCTATCACATCACAAAACAGCTCTTCTAATGCAATACATAAATCCACCACTCTCTCAACCTCTTCACAAATTTCTAACGCTCAGGGAATCCCACTTTTTATTGTCCTCGAAAAATCAGCCAACATATGACTAGCTACGTGCCACTACAAAAGAAAGCTGAAAAATATTTCCTCTGACTTCTCCCAACTTTCCAAAACTGAATCAATTTATGTGCACCATCCCAATATTCTGTACTACACAGATACACCCAAAATATTTGCTCCAGAACATGCCAAAAAAAAGAATTCTCTATATACACCTTGATTTAAATCCAGGCCATTTTTATTGTTCCCAGATGATTTTTCTCACGGAATTTTGGAGAAAGGAACTCTTTCCTTCCTCGCCTTATCTCTTTAATGGCAAAAAAATATTTTTTAACGGGGGGTTTTTGACTTCCTTCGCTCAAGGACGGATTTAATATGACAATGGGGATTTAAGTCTTCTAATACTGCATTTGGGAAATGGCGTTAAAAATCCGTGACGTCCGAGCTACAAGATCCGTTGAGCTTATATAGAGTGTAGCCTTCACATGACATCCCAGCCGTGCACAACTAAATTTTAATAAAGGTCCTGGAGAATAAAGTATTAGACGTCCCTGGAAGCATGTACATGTGTTTGTGTGTGCAGCAGTGGGGAGGCTCTATAGCCAATATTAAATTCCAATTTGAACGAGAGGGCAGTGCGTGGAGGTTGCTGATGATATCCGAGTTAGTCGGCGAGGACAGGAGGAGTACGTTATACTGGAGCGTATAACCTCTAGCTGTACTTTATTTACTTTCCTGGAGAAAGAGTGAGACAGATAGCTAGAGTTAGTTGTGCTGGAGCTCAGCTCTTTCCCTTCCCGGAGTCTGGCTGGACAAGCAACAGGCAAGCAAAAGGCAACAGCCAGACAGACACAACGGAAAGAAGTCGACGCAGGGAGTTGGAGCTCCGTCGTCGACTCACTCGCTCCCTCCACACACACTTCCTTATAGAGCAAAGCCTTTCAATGGACTTTCTCCAGCTCGCGAATAAATAAGCGCAAATGCCCTCGCAGCTATCTCTGCTTCATATCTTCAGACTCACTCCTCATAAATAGTCCACTCGAGCACGTACTCAAACTATAATCAACAATCCCTCTAATACATCTACATCTCTATTATTTGCACAGGGAAAAGTTTCCGTATATTCACTGCTCTTTCGAGTGCGACGGAATTATTTTACTCCGTCCTCAATATTCCAGCAGCCATAGACAGCAGGCATCCAACCATCATTTCATTCTCTGACACTCAACAGCAGAAGGCTTAGCATCCTTTGCGTCAGTTACACATGCACAGCACATGTTACAGGATATTTATGCACCCAACCATAAGGAAGTATAGAATATTGTAGCGCACCCAAATATCTTTCAATATTCTTCCGAAATTCATTTCCAAACATTTTCCTTCATCCTCTCCAAATAAATTCAAGACAATTCAAAGAAAGCTATCTCTTTGGCCAAGGGGAATTATAAATGAGCACTTTTGGCAAATTTCCTGTAACAGGTATAAATGTCACAGGTAGATCTCCATTGTCTCTTGGTGAAGACAAAGAAATTGGGGATACCTACAATTTGCAATGGCTAAGCATATGCTCTCTGCTAATTATTGATTTTTCCTCAAAAGGCTTCTATCCTTCCTGTGATTTGAGCTGGAGAAATTACAATTCCAAGAGAAAGGAAAGGAGCTTATTTTGTGGTCCTAATTGAGCTACTAGCTACTCCCTTTACAATGTAGGCACATGTAGGTATATATGTAACTACGTCATACTGCACAATGCTTTCCGTACGTCTTCCACAGCGGAGCAGGTAATATGTTAATGCCGAACGGTAATGCAGGTGGATTTAGGATGTTTAGGTTGGGGCAGAGGCAAGGAGGGTTTAGTGTCCATCAGTAATAAGCCTAAGCTGAGGATGAGATCCATGGCACTAATGCTAAGTAGTCATAAGAAAGTGCTGAGCTTCTGTTTACGCTTCGGCCTTTGACTTTAGTCTTTTCACTTACATGTCAGAGCTTTGTGTACGTAATAAAAAGGATGTGCACGGAATCGGAGATGAGTTTGATTAGAGCAAGAGTTACTCGCTATCTTTCCTTCTTTTTTATTAGCAGGGTGCGTGAAGAGGAAGAGGCACAATGTATTGATCTTATCTTAATGGCAGAGATATGTGCCGTTTCAGCTCTAGTTTATAGTAGGAGAAAGAAGCGTGGAGGGAGTGAAAGTGAAGTGAAAGCAGAAAGAGGGGCTGGGATGAGCAATGACTTCATTTCTGCTTCTCATCACTTGTTTACGGCCAAATCCTGTTCTAAATAGTCGATATTATGATCATGTCCTCTCGATCAACTCTTCCCTCCCTCCGCACCTCCGACCTTCACTGCCCGCACCGCACCACAAACCTCCATCCATGCACTCATACTCATCTTCAAACAATTCCCATAAAGTCCACTCCATGCATCATCATCCCGCACACAAATTCTCATTTTGTGGGAGATACAACACCATTACAATGTCCAATTGGGTAATTGTAGTGTATGGGTAGATATTCTCATCCTTTACCTAAATGTCTTCAAATATGACTACGTATTATGTACAGGGTGGGGCAGAATGAACGCATCAAAAACTTTCTCTCACTTTTTCTATTAATAACTCAAAAAGTAGCAACGC
>JAAAYG020007466.1:0-26078 GCA_009936455.2 Tomocerus minor | reverse complement strand
TTCAAATTCTCCATCAATGAATAGTCCGTTTCGGGATGTTGCTCTGCTACAGGCTACGTAAAGTAGTTCTCTTGTTAGTTTTCTGGTATTTTCATGTTCAACATTCACCACAACTAGAGGCATAGATGAACCTTGAGACTTTGCAATTGTCATTCCGTTAGCAGCAACCAGTGGTATTTGATTTCTTATAATTTGTAACTTGCTTCCTTTGTGCGTTCCTGTTTTACTGAGACTTCTTGTTTGACGAACTATTGGAACCCATTCTGGGTTTATTTCTCTTTTCTCCATGTGATACTTCATTCTGGCGCGTGTGCTTACACCAATTAATGGATTTCTAAAATCCATCCATGCACGAGTCGGTATACGGACATTTTTGTAAGTTCCGTATTCAATCAATTTTAAACATCCTGTAGATCCGTTAAAAAGGCCATCTTGAACTTCTACGTTTGTTGAGACGAAGTACTCTGCATCTATTTGAAGCTGCACGTTATATGGTAGCCCATCGGACTGTTGTGGCGTCCATCTCTTAGCGTCCTCCAGAAACTGTACCTTATCTGATGGTGAAGCATTTCCTGAATTAAAAAAAATTATTATACGTAAAATGTATATTTTATATCGAAGTAGGCACATATAATATTAACATCACTGAAAACAATTACCTTGTGGAATATCTATTGCAGTTGATAAAGCTCCCTCAGTTTGGAGATATCTATGAACTTTCAAGTTATAAGCCTGACATTCTCTGTTTGTCCTAAATAACCGAACAGCATTGAATGGAGGTTGGTTTGTGTTCGAAATTTCTCTTGATTTTATGAGTCCGATGTCAGCTTCGTCCATGCAGCCTTCCGACATGTTGTTCAATGCCTTGCAAAATTCTAGTTCACCTTTTTGTCGCATAATTTCGTCCAATTCAAACAGTTGAAAATGTTCCCATAAATGATTTCCCACGCAGTCCCCCAGTGGCAGATGGCTAGGCGGTTTAAATACATGTGAACCTGCAACTGGCGGTAATTGGCGAAAATGACCCACGACTATGACTGATTTTCCTCCGAAGTCTTCTTGGGTAGCGAAAACTTGTCTTAATCGTTGATCAATTTCGTAAAGTTGTTTCACACTAACCATTGATATTTCATCAATGATAAACAGCTTAGTTTTTGCTAATTTCAATCTTAAACTGCTGATGGCACTATCATCCAAATTACAGAGTTTCCCCCATATTGATTTGGTGGTAACTTGAATGTACAGTGGAGAGTCATTCCGAATACGTTAAATGCCGCCTTTCCTGTTGGGGCTGCCATAACAATGCACAATTGATCGATGTTTAAGTCTTGAGCCAAAGTTGTATTAAATCTTAAATAACTCTGTATAATTGCCGTAATCACTTGGCTTTTTCCAACTCCAGCACCACCACTAAGAAATGCATAAAATGGAGATTGAGAAGTTTTCAGAAGATGTAATATATGAAGAACAAACCGACGTTGTTTCCATTAATCATGTAGTGTGTCTCATTTAAGGAGCGCATTATATTTATGTACTCCTTTTGGTCAATGAGTCCTGGAAGTCGAAATTGTTCAACGCGTGTCTTTATTTTGTCACTCATAAAGTCAGCTTCAGCGCCAGATTCCATTTCCAAATCAATATCAATCCAATTGATTTGCTCTTCTTCGTTAACAATCTCTTCGGTTTCCAATTCATTCAGTACATAACCTAAAATTTCGTCAATTTCTGGGTTTGCATAAAAGGGCTTGGAATTCTCACGAATAATTGCTTTCTGCTTCTATGCCTGTGCAACAGAATCAATAGACAACAATTCTTTTTCTTCATTCCGCCATGGTAAGAATAGCATCAGTTGTTCCCGATTATAATTTTCTTCATCCTGTTTTCAACCCCTCTTCGTTTAAGGTATCCACTTCCATCTTTAAGTAGAAGAGGTAAATCATCAGAGGAAGAGACAACATCTAAAAGTATATAAGCTATTAATTTTACGTAATAAAAAAATGCAAAATATGCATAATCCTCCTTAAATTAAAGTATAACAAAAAATTTAAAATGTTACGGTACTAACATCATATCTATAAATAGGTGAAACTAATGAAAAAAATACTTTTTAATTGACAAACATGTGTACCATTCTGTGGTCCCTCAAAATTCGCAATATCTTCCGCTAAAGGTGACGGTTGCTTTCTTTTATGGAAATCATACATTGACGCAAATTCCGCTAAGCATGTGTTCTCCAGTTCATCTGAACGATGACAAGGAAACTGTGTTCTTCATGGGGAGCTTCGAAACTCCAATCGACTGAAGAAATCTCGAAATTTGTATGGGGCAAAAATTCCACCTTCCTGTTTCATCAGCAAAGTCTGCATAGCACGTAGACGATGATGAAAGTGGCTCGTTCATGTTACGGGATCACTTCTAATTAGTCCCGCCTTTTCATCAAAAGAGAGTAGCTTTGCTTCTTCTGAGGTTATATCTCGGTTCTTCACAATTTTCATGAGCATAACAAGTAGTTCAGTCTATTTGGTTTCTGCAGCCGATAACGTGATGAAAAATGCGCATCTTCCTAATTGCCGAATCATTGCAAGTACCTTCTTACTTTTTTCCTTCAAGTAAGAAGGAGAAGATCTCAAGTTTTTGAATATCGCATATCCGTCGTCCTTGTTTATTAAATTATCGATAAATCCTGGCGTTTTGAGTTTGGCTGCTGTCACTCCATGGGTCCCCGATTTTTTTCTCTTGAAAACTTGAATAGAATTGAATTCTTTTTCATTGAAGGATCTCTTGAAAGAATAGAGAAGCCTAGTAGGGTACATGCGGTCGTAACGCCTTAGTTCTGATTTTGCAATATCTGTGTATGATATTTTGACATTCTTCTTAAATTTTCTTGGAACACCACCATAAATAGTTGGAAAAGATAAAACTTCAGCATTAAGATCTCTTAAGAAAGATGTTTTTCCTTCCCCAGGAGCAATCCTAATTCCACAAAAGTCTTTCTCACGAAACACTAAGGTCTCGTCGGCCCCCAAATTTTCCCGTTCTATGTTTTCAATTTGTTCATTGTCCGTAAAAAGAAGAATATTCTTACCCGCAGTTTATTACCGTACTCTGTGCTGTTGAAATTTCAGATACACACTCTGTACTGTTGACTGTAATAACAATGGATATAATATATTACGTAAAATGTATAAACATATGATTTAGGTATATCTGAAAAGTGGGGAAAAAATAGGCATTATCTGAGAAGTGGGGAAAAAATAACAACGGTAATATTGGTTCATTAAAATGATGGTTGAGCTTGATGACGTAAAAAGAAAAATATTCTTACCCGCAGTTTATTACTGTGTCGAAATTCCAGATACTCACTCTGTACTGTTGAATGTTATAACAATGGATGATAATATATTACGTAAAATGTAACAATAACAATGTGAATAAGATGAAATCAATAAGATGTAAGATTGACGAACAAAATTCAAATTTCGCAGAGCTACACGATGTGATTATGGCTATCCTCGCCGAATCAGTGAGTGCGTGCTGGTTTGCCTTTGGCTGCGGTGATGCTGTGGGAAGAGCCCGATGTGATTATGGCTGTCCTCGCCCAGCACTGGACGTACACGCTACGACTGAATCAGTGAGTGCGTGCTGGCTCGCCTTTGGCTGCGGTGATGCTGTGCTAGACGCCCGATGTGATTATGGCTCTCCTCGTCCAGCATGTGCGCAACAAAATTCAACTTCGACTGAATGAGCTGTGTTTGCCGCGCATTAAAGGCATTGCAGTGTGTATTACCATTCTAACTAACCTAGACAAAGGCCTAATTAGTTTATTGTTCGACTTCGAGTTCGAGATAAGGAATACAATGGACCAGCTGATGGTTGGCTCGGCATAAGTTCCTAGTGTAGTAATCTATGAAGGGATAATAGTACCAAAAATGGCAGGAATTTTTCTTTATGTCTTCTATCATAAAGCATCGAATTCCATCGTGTAGAATTTCAAGATGCAGCAAAATCACAATGTTGGAATTCAAAAAATACGAGTAACACACAGACACACGTACAAGCCACCGAAACAATTTTCCGTGTGGGCAATTGCAATGCCCGCCAACCCATACGATTCATACGCCACTTGGACCAACACACAATAACTACATGTTTCCCTGAGCCGACTAAGCAGCTTTGCTTTGCCAGCCACCAAAGTTAAAGACAGGGAGGTTGGAGCCTGAGCCGAGCGCCTAGATTTAACCTCATCCCCAAATGTGATGGAACCATCGGACCCATGGACGCGAAGCTAACCGAGTCCCGAGGCAAAGCCAACCGACACAAGACGCAAAGGCAACCGACGCCAAAATCAAAGTCACCCAACACCGGACGCGGAGGCACCCGACGCCAGAGGCAAAGTCACCCTACACCAGACTCGGAGGCAACCGACGCCAGAGGCAAAGCCACCCGAAACTAGACGCCAAGGCAACCGACACCCGAGGCTAAGTCACCCGACGACCAAAGCTAAGTCACCTGACGTCCGATGTGAAGCTACCCGACGAACAAAGCGAAGTCAACCGACGACCGATGCAAAGCTACCCGACAACCAATGCTTAAAAAATTATTTTTATTTTTCAAAAAATTTCTTTTCAAAAATATTTTTTTCATAATTTTTCTTATTGCTGCAAATGGAAGGATTTAACCGTCCGAAGGACGGGTCTATTGCTAGTTGAAATATAGTCGGGCACACCCAAAGATCAATGTTTTCCAAGTTGAATTACTCATTCGCCAATTTTTTACACACAATTTTTTGACAGCATTAGCTCCACAATCACAAACGTAATTTTCATTTTAATAAAAGGTCTACATCTAAATTAGATGTCAGAGAGTTGAGGACAAAGGCCAATAATTTTAAATAGCCTTTTTGCAAGTTTTATACACAGGGATTATATAGGATCTTTGCAAACCAAGTTAATATGGGAGCTTTTATAAAATTAATTGAACGATTTAGTGTTATGAATTGAATAATATAATTTAATTGTTACGAATAACTGAATCTACATTGAGTAAGCAAGAATTACAGTAGTAGGAAAGAAAACTGCTGTAACTACACGACGCTCAAAGCACAAGTAAAAGATATGTGACAACATTACTTTATAGAAAAAATACTTATAAATCCCAAGTTAAACAATATGAAATAAAATGCGCATCTTACGTTAGTTTCAATAATTCAATAACCCCATTTATATTCAAAAGTGTAAGCTACACAATGAAATAAAGAAGTATATTTTACAATGTTTATCTAGAAAATAATTTAAATGCATCCCACTCATCAAACTCCGCTCATTATTTTAGAATTTTCTAAATCTGAAATTATTTTGTCAAAATATGAAGAGTACAATGACTTAATGTTTTTTTTGTATTCTTCAACAAAGTCATCGTAGCCTTTCTCCATTTCGCTGTAAGCAATTTTTGGATTGTCACTTGGATTTGAGAAGTACAGGTAATCAGTTATTTTGTGCGCCGCCAAGTTATAGGTAAAAGTTTCATTTCCTTTTGCTTTTTGCCAAAAACTAGAGCCAAAAATTGGGCCGATTTGAGCCAATGTTCCTAGTTTATTGACCACCGTGTCATGTCTTTTAATGGCAGCCATCCTTGTGGCAAGGGCTCTTTTTTTGTAACTTTTTAAACAGTCCAGTAACTGCTCCATTTCCCCCGCAAGTTCATGTTTGTACTTGTGATGAATCGCAACTGCAATTTCGGAAAACCCGAGGTAGAAATACGAAAATTTAACCAAGTATGGAGCCATCTGATAAGCGTTGGCCACAAAAAGTGGGTCGGTGCTGAATAGACAAATTGCTTTTTCTAAAGATTGCATCGCTGTCGGAATCTCGTTAATTCGTTCTTCCAAAGTAAAAGATTTGTTCAATATATTACAATAACGTTTGTGCGTAGCATACATTTCTGCTTCAAGACTGCACAGCTTCGAATGAAAAATTTTGAAATCTATTTTTGCATCCAATTTTTCGATGAGGATTTCTGCTGAGTCAGGTTTGGTGAAAAAGTCGATAAGTTTTGTAGAACCTTTCACAGCTCCGCCTATGGCTTTTGAAATGATTTTCCCTCCAGGAACTAACAGACTCAATGTGATATCAACACCATGTTCCAACATAGAAAATGCAACAGTTTTGGCATTGTTTAAGAAATTGGAATCATTGGTTTGATCGCCTACGCCGCCTTTGCTTGTTAACGCAGGAAAAGTCAGTGAAGGTCGAAGTCTATTGTACGCTGCCAGTTTTTCAAATTCCGCCTTGTTAATTATCGCAGAGCCTCGTAATACAAGACTTTGTGTATATTCATTTTTCTGTTTAGCATTGTCACATACCATGTTATATTGAGTTGTCCCATTGGTAATGATGAAATTTTTCTTGGACACATTATAAATATACGTGTGTTCCAAAGCCATTTGTCCATGCTTTGTCTCTTCGTAGCTATCAAGGTAGTACGTAATTGTGTTATCTGATAAAACCACCCAGCGGTTATTATATCGTAGTCTTGACCATTTCTGTAGATATTCTTCATAATAAGGAATTAATTCTCCGCAGCAGACAATATTGATGGTGGAAATACATTCTGGGTCTAAAAATACTGATTCTTTTGATAACATAATACTGATCCATGACTCCCATTTTGAAATTACGCTTTTGTCTGCAATATTTGCCTTGACCAGATATTTTATTTTGCCGTTTGTAATTCCAAATAACTCTTCGTCGGATCCAGGGATTATTGCAATATCCTTAGGTTTCCAACAAGTTAAGCTTTTCTTCATGGTTTTATCTTCAGAAAAAGAAATTCCTTCATTTGTAAGAGTAAACCAAAATTGACAATCAAGCCCAGTTTTCCATTTATCCAAACGACCTTTCAAAATGTATGCTGAAATATTGGCACTGTTCATTTTGTTACTTCTTTCAAAAATATTTTTCTTTGGGAAACACAGTTAGCACACTTTGGCTACACATGTTTGTCACTTATGCACTGCAAAAGTTTCATTGCTATCTATATAAGTTATCACGATGTCTACAGATAGGATTTATGCTGTAATAAAGTACGTAATCCTGTATGGAATGTACCAAAGTTAGGTAAAAAACCTGATGGTGAATAAATATATGTCGATCAAGTTGGGATTAATTTTTACACGGTATTTCAAGTTGAACGCAGACGCGATGTATGTATGCATTAGTATTGCCAGGAAAGAGTTTTTCACACCAGAAATAATGCAATTAGTACCGAATACAATGCTTTCCTCGACTTCCACAAGGTTACATAACGTGAAGCTTCCAGCAGCCACCACCAACATTTTCACACCGGTGAAAGAGCCATTCCCATGCATTGCATATTATGGCGTGTGAAAATATTGGTGGCGGCTTCCCGAAGCTTCATGTTCTGTAACTTCATTGAATGCAAACAATCCATTGTTCTCACTAATAGGGTTATCTTTGGTGTGAAAAACTCTTTCCTGGCAATACTAATGCGTTACTGGGATATTTTGATATATATTATTGAGAAGAAAAGACACACTACCGCTCAAACCCCGAGGACTTACTTGCATTGGCTCCCTGAACAGCGACACTGTTCGGAGATAAGGCATTATATGGAATGCAAGCGGTCATCGTCATCGATCGTCATCACAATTGAAGAAAATATTTTAAAAATGTCTTTTTATAACGAGACCAGACCCATAGCCCCAATTAAATCAGTTTAATTATGCCGCTTTTACTAATAATTATAGCAAAAATTAAAACTTATAGCTGGAAATTAAATCGAAAATTATTGTTAGCATGAATATAAAAATATGAGTAATAAGTGTATGCCATTGTGGCCAGCTGTGTTGAAAACAGCGCAAAGTAATTTACTTAACGTTACTGGTTATTTGATTTCACAGATCTAAAAGTCATTTTTATCTATTTCTAATAATTATTTGTTTGTTATAAAATTTTAATTTAATATTTTTTAATAGATTAAAATTAAAAAAAAAAACAATACTGCCTTTTATTAAGTAGGTACTGAAACGACACGTTTTATGAGAATTATTGCCAGTTAGTCTGCCTTCTCCACTACGTTTCCAATATTTTTGCTTCCGGTACTTAGTGACACCTTTTTTACAATATATTATTTATCAAAGCATTGGGTCCTTATGAAATGGCATGTGTATCATAAAAACTGTGATAAAAAGATTAATAACTTATCCATTTGGTAATCAAGGATTATAAGTGATTTTAAACACTTGGAGGTTCGCGTCAGTGATACATATATACAATCTATTTTCGGCATACGTTCATGTGCAACCAGATAAATCAGCATGATATGATAATAATGATAATTAAGAATTAACTGGATACAAAGTCTCATCCCAAATACTTGTATTCCTGAGTTTGTAGAACAGTTTAGCATTTGTAAACCATTGTAATGCATTTTTAACCAATAAAGATTGCATTGCTAGTACATTCATAGAAAATTTACCTTGGTAAAATAGATTTTTGATAGTATGGAATTTCCTCAACGAAGGGTAAACTTAAAACTTGGTGTGCTAATCTCGCCACATCCTACATGGAGTGGTAAGCAGAGCTGATTAGCAAAAGCACCATGTCCGCATATAAAGATATTGCTTACTTGTCCACATGACATAATAATCTTTCTGCGAGTAATAAAATATAATTTGTCCCATCCTGCGTATTCTGTGATCTAAGTAAATTCCAATAAATTTATTAAAGTCAATGATTTTAAAATCGAAGGTAGTGTGGCAGGGCAATAAGGCATAGGAAAATTTATAGACGCGTAAAATATCAATAATTGCCACAAATATTGCATTTCATTTTTATTATTAAGAAATAAGTATTAAAAAATTTGAGGATACTTTGGTAGTCATCCGAATCACAAAAACAATTATCACTGAAATAGAAAATTCGAAAATCTAAATATGGAATTTGTTTTCCAAAGTATTCACATTCGGAATTTTTTCAGAAGCTTCATGATTAGTTTTACGGGACTATTAGGGGTTTGGGGTAGTGTTATTATTGCCACAGCTACAGTGGCTAATAATAAAACGGAAAACTTCGTTTGTGACACATTTTCTCACCGTCCAGCAACCGACACACTTAAAATTATTAATTGCACTTTCCAATTTGATTACGGCGGGATTTTAGCGACAGAATGTTGGAGAGCATACGACGAACGTGTCAATTACGAAACGACCATAGCAATTTACGTTGGTAGAACAGCTTTTTTTACATCCATTTTGCGTTCACCAACGTTAACATGCGTTGCAGATGTCCCAATTGACGTCCAAATTCAGCCAGGTGAACAATTGGATTCATCTCATTTCACAGATATTCGCCGAAAGAGATGCCTGGACAATGCGACCAACAGCTACATCTTGGAGATTACTTTATTAAAATTCAATTATTATTTGCAATCAACGCAAGGAGCGGTTAAGTACCAAATATTTACGAGTCATTTAACTTCTGTAATTAAAACCAATGTATTCTTTATGTTTGGTTACGAATTGGATGAGCGATCAGATAAAACAACTTTAGTAAATGGTAAGTTAAACGACATGGGAATATACATAGTTAAAATTAAAAAAAGTGTCGTCATAAAGTTGTATTATTTGCTAAATATCCTTTTTAAATGGTTTAACATATAATACGTTCAGTTTTAAAGAAATTGAAAATATGAGTTGCAAGCAGTTGCGAGAATTAAAAACGTAAGGACTCATGAATAGCATTTCCATATAATTTGGTGTCCAGACTTGATTATGAAGAAATTAGTTCATATCTATTATAAAAGAAACTTGCATTCAAAATTTTGGAGACAATCATTTTTCCTATTTTTAGAATAATCACTTTCGCCAGTTTTTCAGTGCAATTGTTTTTGCTGTCGTTAAAATGCATTCTTTTAAAATGACGCTTTCTGCAAAATCTTAGGGCTGCCCGTTTTAGTGGGACATTTTGCGTCAGTTAAATGACATTCGATATTATGGGACTTTACTTTTCTTAAGATTTCGAAAAAGGGGTAATCCGCATAACGCATTTTGTATAGTATAACAGCATTCACATGTTTGTTAAATTACTTAATGTTTCTTATACAGGCTGTAATGGTGTCCAGCGAGATTTTTGTGGGGATTCTTTGTGTCGCAGAGTAATTAGGCTAAAAACACTGCTCCTGAAGGAATTTGTGGATATACCAGTGTTTAGTTTTAAGGAGTCTCATTATCTATACCGTAAAATCGGGGATGTTCAATCCGAGGTAATCTAGGCTTAAAAATTTATTAATGGTATTTTATTTCAAAGACTAATATTTTATTTCAAACGATTAGTGAATAGTAAAAGTAGAAATGACTACAAACATTTGTTTTCAAATCCTTACAGTCTCAAACAGAGAAAGTGTTTATGGTTCCAAAATACTGCTTGCCATTACGGGGGCCATCTCTAAAATTGGGAACATATAACAAGGCGATAGTATACAACGGCTCAGAATACAAAAACCGGATTCCATTTGTCGTACTAGCTGACGCTCTGCGAATAAAAAGTGAGCGATTGTTAATGCTGGACATTGACAAAATGTCCGCTAAAGACATTGAAGAGAAAGTACAACTCTTTCGGAATTTCACGGACAGATTTTTCATAGTGCAGCAGAATCATTACGTAGCGTACGAAAATGTGAATGATTACCTAAATCTGCAGAAGAATTTAGGGTCGACGGCTGTTTGTGCTCCAGATAAACCTATTCATTTTATTATGCTGCAAAAAATTTTACATTTATTCGATATTTACGAAATTATTGTTGGCGGAAATGGAGACATAGAGTTCAATCGATATCTAGGGCTCAGAATACGCAGCAAATTTTTACTTGATTATGGCCCGGGAAACTATTCCTACGGCCGCCAAGAATGTTTGGACTACAGTTATTTTACCATAGGTAATCAAATTATACTGCTAAAACGCCTGCTTCCGTTTATGTACTAATTTGCTTCTTTTGTTTACTTTTAATCCAGATTTTATAACTCGACCTAGTCGTGTAATGTACAGGAGACCGAGCAAATTAGACTTATTCAAAGAAGAAACGAAACAAGATGAAGTGACAGTTTCCTGTTCTTCCATATGTTTAAATAAAACTATTTTTATTCGATTTAGCAAGAAACTGCCTGAGTAAGTTTTATTGTTAATTGCTTTCGATTTTAACTTCCGGATAATGGTTACTTGAAGATAAGGGCCCATTATTCATCGCATTTAAAATCCAGTACCTATATTAACTTTTGTAATTTTTATAATGACTTTTATGTGTACATCTCCCTGATATCTTTTTCTGGGAATTGATGTAAATCGAATTATTTTTATTAGATTTTTATTCTAGAATTGTTCTTGTTCAAAATTGGTAATGAAACAGAACGTTTGAAAGTATGACTCATTAATTTGTATTTTAACTGTTAGAAAAGGATGCCAATTAATACAACATTAATGTACATTTCTTTGTACTACTCCATTCTGTTATATAATAAATGTAGGAATGTTACTATCAATACCACAATGTTCCGTTCAACGATTGAAAAATCGAGACATCACGATTTTCGGTCTTTCAATATAGTTCGTCAACCTCAAGCTCTGGTTACCGCAGAAAGCAACATGGATGTATATTGCAACATTTTATACACTCCAAACATGCAGAAGTCTACTATTATGTACAGTAGTGGTGAGCTGAAATATTATCATTCTATGCAAAGCATTGGATTTGACGTTTTAATAACCATAGTCACTGTCATTACTTAGTAATAAACCTTGTAGCGTAATACAACTGCATCCAGAAATAAACGCACGTCCTCCCAATTTTGCTGATTGCAAAAATTGCAACTTGTATTATATACTTATATTAGACTTGTTATATTACAGAAAATAAATCTTAATAGAAAGTCATACTTCTATTATAGAATATTGAAGTACAAAAAGGTTACAATATTAGAATGAGTAATAATTGTAATTTTTGGAAGATGGGCCAATACAAATAGATTACTTCCCCAAGGATGATGTCATTGTTTGTAAAAATTACGGGACTGTGAGTATGAGGCATTGGCGTTGCAAAAATCGTTTCCAATGTCAGATGGTGGCTTCGTCTTGTTACCAGGATGTCAGGGTAACAGCATAATGTCTTCTATGACCTAAAAATGACTTACGACTTGACAGAATTTAAGTAAACATTTTTGTCTCACAGGGGGGAGAGTTTGCTGCTAGACAGTTGAATTCCGAATTTGATGATTGCAAGACCAACGAGTACAAACCAGACTGCATGCCGTCCTTATACGACTACAGTCTAGGAACTTGTTTAGTAAAAGATTATTGGAAAGATGAAAAGAAAAACTGTAAAGCAATTGTACCGTCTGAGATGGGCGTGGTTCAGTGTGAAAAATATGGATGTGGGGTTGGCAACGACTACTATGACTTGCAATCAATTTATTTCAGAGGATTTGACAACGTTTTATGTTAGTCGACATTCCTTCAGCTTTTTTGTAATACAAACGGAGCATTCGATACATAAATTAATTATTTTTATGTATTGGTCTTAGACATTGATTATAAAATGAAAAGCAAACCTCCAAAAGAGGCCATTCTAAAATTGACAAGTTCTTCTAAGAGCAACACTTTTTACACTCACGAAGAATACTCATTTACATGTGAAGCTCATAATCTCTTCTTTGACCAAGGAATTAGATGGTTTCTAAAATATGCCAACAAAACTGTTGTTCAACCCCCACAAGGTAATAAAATGTAACTTTTTAATAATTAATTGTGTATTCGGAAAGATTTTAAAATTACTTCCTTTGTTAACGCCATAATAATTTTAGAACTTATTAGCGACGTCCTTCCCAGCAGTCAATTTGGCTTTGATATAAAAAGTGTACTACGAGTATCTTTCTTGGATACTTTGCTGATAGAAATTACTTGTTCTGCTCCTAATTTCAACAATGAAAACTGGACTGAAATTTCTATAGAGACTCCATTTATTGGTATGACATTAATTACATGTCAATTTGTATCATCTAACCATTGTGTTATATTTTTCTATTAAATATATCATTTCATTATAAAATGTAATTTCGAAATAGAATCAGTTGCTCCGAAAATTACAACTTTAGAAACAGAAGTTAGATTTTTAAAAGATGCAAAAGACCAGAGTCTCACTTGCCAAGCTTCTGGACTACCCCCACCTAAAATACTTTGGAGCCGTCCTAATTCAGTAATTCTGGCCACATAAAAACTACATACATAAAGCCAACTAAACATGTTATAGGTTAATCGTTAATTATTTAAATATAGGAAATAAAGCACCCGATAAGGATTCTTGAAGAGCACACTCTTTACTTCCCCAGTTACAACTCCAGTTTTGCCGGCGATTACATCTGTACAGCTTCTAATTTGGCAGGAAATAACACGAAACGATTCTTCGTGCAGGGTAATCTCCGTTTTGGCTGATATTTTTTATGGAATCCCTGGGATCCTAACGTACTGATTTAATATTTGTTGTTGACACGTATAGAAAAGTCAGAGAAGGACACCACACTACTTTTTACAGTAATTGGAGTTGGAATAGTTTTGATAATGTTTGCCACAATCCTTTTTATCGTATAATTAACAAACGAAAGGGTAATTAATTACAATATTGATGTCTCCTTCTTACAATTTATTATTAATTTTTGTCGTCCTTTCCTTATTCTTGCCATGGCCATTGAATTCCCTTGTACACATCAACGGCAGGAGAAATACAAATACAAAATCCTTTGATTGTAATGATTAATAATACTTTTAGTACACAGAAAAGCTTAATTTTTCCTTTTTCCATGCACTTGTCTATAATCTTACAATCCTTGCAATCTATATTTCCAATAATTCCTTTCACTATTGATGGTTTTCAGAGAAATTAGCACTAAACATTTATGTTTTCCTGTTTCATTTCAGTTGAAACGGTATCGTGAAATGAAAGAAATTATTGATTTGTTAAATGGAAGTACTACAGTGAGCAATGAAACCAATGCTGATATTGATCCAATGAATTTCCTGTTCGATACAAATTATGATCTGGCAAAACATTCTTTCATAGTTGGTAATCATTTCGCGCTTTAAATTTGAATTTCCACTACTATTATTGTCATGTTCATAGTAAACGTGCCTCCAGCTAAAATTAACACAATAAAACTTCACTTACGGTTTTCGGTTTTTATAGACGAAAGGTTTCTTTTGGGTAAGGGACACTATGGCGAAGTTTACAGGGGACTACTTCAGGGAGTAAACAAGGCGGTTGCATTTAAAACAACGTGTTCTACTGGTGGCATGCAACCTTTGAAGGCGCTTGTCTCTGAAACCAAAATTCTGATGTACATTGGAGCACACGAGCACTTAGTAACACTCTTAGGAGTCTACAGAAAAGAAATTAATTCCGGTAATCAACAAACAGATTTCATTTGTAACGCAAACCATTTAAATTACCTACAATATTAAATTGGATGGCATGCATTTTACAATTACTGTCTGCAAATAGTGGTTATTTTAAATTGGAGGATTTTTAATGGTTTTTTCCAAAAGAATAAGTCATTCACGGTCTGGTTAATTGGCGCCCAGTTTCAAGTTGGTCATGTTCACATATAATGTAGAGGAGGTAACCACAGTCAAGTTTGAGTAGGGGTGGAAAACATTTCACCATGCGGTTTGTCCAGTGGAGGTCACCAAAGGTCACCCAACGGTACCATGACTTTCTACAATTATAATTCGATATCCGTCATATTGACATATGTTGTAGTAGACATTAAGGCAATCAACTTTTATTCGGATGAAAACCAGATTCACTTGACCGTTTGTCCAGCGGAGGTCACCAAAGTCACCAACCGGTACGTTACGTGCATTGTATTATAATAATATAATACGACATCTTTGGTGACCTCCGCTGGACAAACGGTCAAGTGAATCTGGTTTTCATCCGAATAAAAGTTGATTGCCTTAATGTCTACTACAACATATGTCAATATGACGGATATCGAATTATAATTGTAGAAAGTCATGGTACCGTTGGGTGACCTTTGGTGACCTCCACTGGACAAACCGCATGGTGAAATGTTTTCCACCCCTACTCAAACTTGACTGTGGTTACCTCCTCTACATTATATGTGAACATGACCAACTTGAAACTGGGCGCCAATTAACCAGACCGTGTATGACTTATTCTTTAAGGAGTCATTTTTGTAGCAATTGAATTTTGTGAACTTGGATCTTTGGAGTCATTTCTCAGAAAGAATAAACAGATATTCCAGAACATTTCACCTTCAAAATCAAAAATGGAGTACACGAATATGGAAAGGTAAACCCCAGTGATGATGATGTAAAATACAACGCAGATGCATCCACGCTTTTTTTTAAATTGGTTTAATTTTTACGTTAAGGTTGGAGTCTGAGGATGAAAAGAATGCCTCCCTGTGCACTACTGCACGTTTGTTGAAGTGGTCTGAGCAGATATCAGATGCAATGGATTATCTGGGCACCAAAAATGTTTGTTAATTTTCCTGTTTTTACATTTTTTACAAACAATCCGCATTTGTTAGATAAACAACTCTGTTGTCTTTCCATTTCCTTAGGTTGTACACATGGATTTGGCAACAAGAAACATTTTATTAACAGAGGTGGGAAATGTGAAAGTCACGGACTTTGGTCTGAGTCGGCGCACTTACAATTACTCCGAATATATCAAAACGGCTAATGATCCTCTGCCTTGGCGATGGTTGGCTCCCGAAAGTCTAAAGACAAACACTTTTTCAGTCAAATCAGATGTTTGGACCTATGGAATCACGTTGTGGGAAATATTCTCACTCGGAGATATTCCGTACCCCGGCATGTCTCCTATAGAAATTGTCCAAGAACTGGAAAATGGACTTCGCAATTACAAACCAAGAATGGCTTCAGACGAAATGTACGTTTAAGTACAATATAATATAAATAAAAATATGCATTAACATATAAAGTTAATAAAAACCTGCTAAATGAAATAACTTACTTTTGAAACTGTTTGTCATTTTCAGATACAATATTATGCTGCGTTGTTGGAATATAAACCCTGGAGAGCGCCCGTCTTTTTTATCCATTAAAAGTGTTTTTAGCTATGCCGCTTCTACCGGTTTGGAGGATCTCAAAAACGAGGTTTACTACAACTTCTCAATTATTTATTCAATAGTTCAGACATTGTAAAAAAATGCATTTATTGTTGAAACAGATATGTCAAGCGGCAAGGTTGGAAGATTTAGCAGTAATATTGTCATCATCGGAATATTTGGAGTGTTAACATTAAAAATATAAAACCACCAATAATTAATTCATTTAGTTACCAGGTTTACCAAGTCTTTAATTTCAAAGAGTAACTTAATATTTTCATGTAGCCACCTTGTTGGGATTTCACTACAAACCATGCACCAATACTTTTGACAATTTCATTCTGAAAGAATTTACAACACACAGTATATATTATGACCAATCACAAGTTCTAACATGAGTCTCGACACTTCGTATGGATTCAATAAATTTCATTTTCGATACAAATCCAGCAAACATTATTTGATAGTTGGTAATCATTTTGCGCTTTAAAATAGGAAATTCCACTACTATTATTATCATCTTCAAAGTAACCGTTCCTCCAGCTACAATTAACACAATAAAACTTTACTTATGGTTTCGGTTTTTATAAACTAAATGTTTCTTATGGGTAAGTGACCCTATGGCGAAGTTTACATGCAGGGAACTACTTCAGGAAGTAAATAAGGCGGAGTTGTTGATGTATCCCTCTTCTGAATGTATAGATTCATTGCATACACCACATACACTAATTAATATATAAATGATGTATGGAATTTCAAAAAAATGTAAATCCCTACAATTTGACTTTGATATTGTTAAATGTTAAATGTCTTTTCAGTTTTAATAAACACAACACTTCGATTTGTCGAACGTGTTGTAGAGAAGCACAACTTTTATTGAATCTTATATTATCACGTCATCAGATTATTTTACTTATTAGCCGATTTCATTAATAAACCGCATGTAATTTTAGTCGTTATATATGTTTTAAAAACTAATAATATGCAACCACTATGATCTTCCATTTTCCAATGAATGGACCTGCAATTATATTGAAAAGTATTTGGTAATGAGTCAAATTGATCTTATAACATTAAAGTGAATAAAACCATAGTTACCTCCTATTGATGTTATAGCACAGATTGAATTCATACATGCACTACCTAATTCAAATATGAAGAAAGGAATGCAATGCTTTCATAAATAATTACATCTGTACTAGTTTTATTATATTATTATTTCGTATTAATATTGTTATATTATAATTTTCTCAAACAAAGAAATCATTGAGACGTTCCGAATTATATCTCAATAACAGTTTGACAGTTACAGTACTTATTGCCAACGCCAAAACCATAACATTTCAATCATTTAGCAGTTTTACCTACAACAGAATGGAACCATTGACTCATTTCGTCCACCCCCTTTTGGTTGATCTCCTTATATCCATCTATCTGTGTCTTGCATTTTTGCAAGTAACTTTTGACTATCGGAAATTTGGATAAGTTGTGACCAAATCCTTCCATAGTGCTTAGAGATGCCACAACAGCAAAATCTGCTATTGTTAACTGACCCCCTGCAACAAACCCGTCTTTAAGATAAATCTCCAAATAGTCAAGGGCTTCGTCCAGTCGCTTCAATTTTTCTTCGGTTATTGGTTGACCAGCAAATAGTGCAGGGTACTAAACATTATTTTATTGAATTAGTTATATGAAAATTGAATTAAAATTAAAAACAAACTATTCTAAATTTTATATATTTTTATTTAAAAATTGGCTACTTGGTTCCAAGCTTTCGATGTTTGATGATATTTACTAAAAACGTTTCGATAACCTGGATGTTTCGGAAAATTCGATTCTCATAGCATCTTTCATTGAATCATGAATAAAAGGAAATAGGACTACTCTACCCGAAAGAGGTTAGTAAGTATATAGTTTCCAAATTAAGTCTATGCGGCCCCATTAGTATGTAAAAAGAATTAAGAAATTCAGAATAATAAATAATTATTCATTACAAATCGCACATGAAAACGAAAATGGTCAATATTTCTTTAAAAACTGCTTTTATTTGAAACGGCTCAACTATTAAGATATTAGCTTTCCAACTTTCCGCAAAATAAAAAATCGGAAAAATCTAATATAAGAAAAAGTGTGTTTGCCTCATTTTGCTATGCCCTAGTGTATTTTATTTATATTAATAACAATTTATATTAAAAACAAATCGCACACTCAAGTTACCGAAGTTAAAAGATTAATATATTAACTTACAACTTTGTAATCTGAAGGTAAAGCTACAACTTCATTTTCCTATGTTTTCATGTGATTTTTAACGTCCCGAGTTAACGTTTACTCTCAGGTTTACCCCGGTTTTCAGTTTAACAGATTTCTCTTTTAACTTTGGTTACGTTGAGCGCCCGAAATTTGAATTAACTGACTTTACTTACATATGCTTCTGAAAATCTGGCATATAAGGTACCCATGTCGAAATAAAGTCGCATGTCCACAAGTGCCCGTTCGTTTGGAATTTTGGGGTATAATTTGTCCCCTTTTCCATACTTGTTAGCCAAATATTGAAGCATAGCTCTACTCTCATTAAGGTAGAATCCGCTGTCATCCATCGTTGGAATGGTTTTTTGAGGGTTCATCTGAATATAATATAGTCTATTGACAGTAAAAAAATCATTTGATAATTATGAATAGCAGACAGTAACTTACTTTAACAAAGTCGGGTTTCCCAATTGCTTCAGTCATTGGACGAACTTCTTTAAAATTTACTGAAATTCCTATTGCTTTTGCAGCCATAAGTACCGCGCGGCAAGGAGCGCTACCATAAGCGCCGTAAACATCTACATGTGCCATATCCGTAATGTCACACGAAAAATATTAATAAAAAGTGTTCGGGTAGTTTGGAAACAAAGCAATGCACTAAATAAGAATCAGTTTTGTGCAACCTTCTCAGTTAACTCCAAAAACAAAACTGGACTCCTGGAATGTTATCAGCAAAGCTTTTTAGCCCTTTAATCTTCAGATACAATATTGGCACACGTTGAATTTGTGTCAAATAAAAATGAAAGCCATTAACATCAAATAATATACACATACAAAGTGCCTTGGTCTCAATTTTAAGATAAAGACACAGTGCCCAACTTTAGGCTTATCTAACTGCACCCGAAAATCATTACCGTGTCTTTATTGTTCGTATTAACAAATATAATGACTGAGTATGCATGTCAGAGTTTCAAACCAATAATATCATTATTTACGCCTCTATATATACCATATCACAGACATCACCTTATTTCATTTCCAGTAGTTCTTATCGTTATCATCATTACCGCGAAAACAATTATTTTTATTATTTAATTTCTTTATTGAAATTCCTACGACCTATCTGGATAGTGACTGTCGGAATTCCCAATTGTATGAATTTAAATGTAAGATCATTCTCCAAAACAATCATATTGTGTAAAACAAATATACTGACAATAATATTTAGGATCGGTTAGTATATCCATCTCAATTTGTTGGGAATGGTAAAATTTTCGTTAGTAATGTTTTAATGTTCCTTTCACAAAAGCAAATTACTATTAATTTACAATATCATAAAGATTCAATTGAAATTCCAAAAGGTCCCTGCTAGAGATTTGCAAGCGCTAGTGCATCCACTTTTAGTATATAAATCTATGATGGTTGCAGTAATTATTGAATATGTATAATGATTTTATAAATAAAAAATAAAAATAGAAACCCTTTTAAAGAATCTAATTGTTAATACTATCGGAGATGCTGGAAGATTTACCCCCAAAAAACACGTACAGTGCATAGTGTAAGCAGTAAATAAATGTTAAAGATGAAAGGATGAGCTGGGTACCTCAATTTAAGAATATTTAAGGATTTAGTAAAAACAAAATTTAGTTAATCGTTTTCATAATGCTGAAACCCCAAAACAGACTGCCGTGTAAAAAGCGATGTCTATTACATTTTTTTATTTTAATAATGCACTTCTCTTTTTTTGTTGGCTATTGAATCCATTAATAATAATATTAGAACTGTTTATTAAATAATTGCATTTGTATATTTTTATTTGTAATTTGTTAGGAGAAATTACAACGTCAATCTACAATTGAAATTTATTGTGTTACAGTTCTGACGTCTCGATTATGAATATTTAATATGATTTGAGCATTTATCAATAGGTTTATAAATATCGTCATAAAATGTATAAGTAGTAGGAACTTCTTTCGTTGTAGGTCGACAGTAACCTGAATGGTTTGAGTATCTTGCCATTTGTCGATAATATGGTCTAGTTTCTGGTGTCCAGTTAACCAGGTTTACAACTTCCGAAAATCGTTTCCCTTTCAGACAATTCGGATGTTCCCTAATAAAATGTTCATTATCTTTAACTTAGAAATAATAATTTTTTAAAAACGATAGTTTATTAAATGTATAGCTAAATAGCTTACAAATGTATTTCTTCTATACTAAAATTATTGAGCATTGCTTCCTTGGAGACTCCACTATTATAGTAGCTAACTAAATTATCCAGTCTTCGGTAGTAAGATAGGAACGTCATACACATTTCCTCATTTGTGGATCGTCCACCGAGAACTGCGCCACCTTTTTTCCATGTACTGTCATAATCACATTCTAAATAATAAAAACAATTTACAAAAATAATTATTAATACATTTCTAATGTTAAAAAAGTAATCAGAATAGTAGCAATAAAAATGTTACCCAAGGAGAGATGATCACCAGGAAGTAATCTGTGAGGGCTTGCTTCATTAACCCCTCTGCCTACTTTACCTATCTACGCTTTTCTTCCTTGGTATTTCACCTTCCTTACTAATCCTGTTCCATTCTCCATAAACATCATACCTGTTCAATGTAATAGAAGCTATAGAGACGTGGTGGCCTAGGATGAAATATAACCTGGGTTGTGACCTGTTGGAACTACGTAAAACAGTAGTCAAGTATCCGTAAATAGCGAAATTAGAATGGTACAAGTCTGTGCATGGGCTAGTAGCCAACGACCCGGACTCTAAAAGCGTGGAAACACGCTCCTCATTATCCTTTTTATATTACATACGCATATAATTTTGAACGTTGTCTAATATTGGCATAAAGAAACCCAAAGCATGTCGATTCTAGAGAACTAGTATTTTCTAATATGGTTAAAATAGTTTTCAAGGAAGAAGGAAACTAAAGCTTTTATGGTTGTCACTTCAAAATGAATAGACGTCTTCAGACATTCATCTTGACTTGATAGACGCCGTCCAATGTATTATAATTAATTGAAGGGCTCAGGACGAAAAGTCGCAATTTCGATTTTTTTTAGAAAGTAAAAAAGAAGGTATACACAACAGCGACATTTTGTGTACTAAAATTTTAATTTCTTTGACAACCAAAAAAGAGAAAGTGAAATTGCGACTTTTCGTCCTGAGCCCTTCAATTATAAAATAATTATGAATAGAGCTGATGGCGTATATATTAAAGGCTCCGAACACTGCAATGACCTTTAGTACCAGTGTTGATAGGTTATTAAGCGAAAATGGCATAATTTTAAATGTAGCAGCGACGAAAAAAGGATATGTTAAAATTATGATTCAAATGATTAAGGGATATGACGTGCTTATATATAATTAATTTGGTCATTACAGATAAAATAGTCTACTTGAGCCTGCATTTTTTATAAATATATCATACCAGCTATGCATTTTCTAGTTCGATGCTAGGAACTAGTAGATTCTTACTTGATTGTGTAAACTTAATATTTTCCTGTAATTTACCTGACTCATATTATACATGGAATATCATCGCTCATAGTAATTTATTTAATTATGATAGTTTATTACATGATCATTTTAACGTCATACCATAGCCTTATAAATACTAATAGTCTGTGGACTCCTTGAAAAAGTGTAAGATACAATTTCTCTCATTCACGCAAGATCCGCTTGGAACCTAAGCTAAGTTCCTACCAAATACAACGAAGCTATAGAGTTATTTGGCATCTGGGCAATGAGATTTTGAAAACGTGCTTACAACTTTTGATCCGAACATGGCTTTTCTTTCGATATGATTATAAAATGTTGTGTATTAATTTGGCTTTCTATTTAACTCCTCCAAGACCATCTCCTATTTACAGAACTCGAATGACAAGGCAACAATTGACGACAAGTCATAAAATGGGGTACCGTGAATACAAGAATTGTTGTCAAGGAACACCGCGAAGGGGTCCTGACAAAATCCACCGCTTGGGGACTTTGGGGTAATCTTAATCACGTCCCACATTGGAGCATGTTTATTTTTCTTTAGGTTAGGTTAGCGTTACACCCGAAAGTCTCAAAGCGGTGAAGGTGGTGGATTTTGTCAGGACCCCCGCGAAGTTAAGATTTACTGGATTTTTATGATTCTTCGTCAGTTTTCGTCATGTCATTCGAGTTCTGTCCATAGGAGATGGTCTTGACGCAGCTCAATAAAAAACCAAATCAATAGACAACATTTTATTATCATGTCGAAAGAAAAGGCCGGTGCGTTCGGATCAAAAGTTGTAAACACGTTTCCAAAATCTCATGTCCAGATGCCAAACAACTCTATAGCTTCTCTGTAGGAACCTAGCAACACGCGGTTCCAGGTGGATCTCGCGTGAACGAGACACATTGTATCTTACACTTTAATACACACGATGGATACGAAGTACACAGACTATTAGTATCATAAGGCTATGATTATACATGTTATAATAATAATTTGTCAATATGCATTAACGCAGTCCCGTGATTATTTTGAGCAAATTGCGGTAAAAACTTCCGGGAAAACTACTTGCATCATGGGCTGACATTCTTAATGACAAAAAATTCTGGAGATTTCCTTTTTAGCTCGCCCTAGGAAAGTTCACACTAAGAGATCACACATTCTGTCCGTACGTCCGTCTTTTAGCACGATAACTCTCGAACGCATCGACGGAGCATAAACATTACATATGGGCCCGTGACGTTATCCTATTCAAAATTGGCACAACTCGGTCCACAGGTTACCGAGAAAACGTGCTCTCACTTGTTGTTCATTTTAATAGTCAATGTATAAATAGGCGCATCTAAATAGCTAATAGGCTTCTATTAAACTGTTAGATTGATAGTATAAAAAATCGATTCCGCTACTACCAAACATGGAATTTGATAGGGAAACAAATTTTAATGGAAATCTTACCACTTATATGCATCCATAATTTCATGTAGTATAAAAAGAAAAACATTGTTTCTACTATTCTGCCACCTTATAATTGATATTGTTTCTATCGCGTGTAAACTTGTCAGTCATGTCCCTATGAGTATATATTTTTTCCAAGAGCTGTGTACAGTGTAGCCTCCACAAGAGCGAGCTTTCTGTTACGGCTTGCCGTTCGTTTTTCAGCTATTAATAACATGATTATAATTAACAGTTTGGTAGTTAAATATTGTATGACTTCTCTACCTTCCGTATGAAACATAAAATTATTTAATAGAGCAATATTTTTCACATTTGAATTTCATTTCATATTTTAATACCACTGTTGAACACAAAATATTGCAACAATCGTGAAAATGTTTATTTTGCTCACGCTACTGCTAATTCTTATATTGTTGTTGCTTAGAATTATGATTTTGTCTAATCAATATTACAAGCCTCCAGGGTTTCCACCTGGTTTAATTTTAATTATTTTTCATAGACACTACCGCATTTGTTTTTCGTAAATTAATTAATTCTATAAATAATTTCTAAAACTTTATTATTCTAATATACTTACAATATTTAAGATTTAATTTACGCTGACTGATATCAATTTCAGGGCCGACACAACTTCCAATTGCGGAAACCTTTTATTTTTCCGAAAGTCACCTCTGGCGACTATAATGACTTGGAAAAGACAATATGGAAAAATTGCTGGTGTTCGACTCGGCGTCTTCAGGTAAAATAAAATTTCGAAATACTGTTTATCTTTGGTTGTCGCTGCAATACTTCCAAGGCATTTCAGAAATTCCAAAGCATGTTATAATTCCGAAATTAATATAAAGTCATAAAAATATACACCCATTACATTAAATAGGGCAATTCTGCTCAATGATTACGAATTGATTAAAGAAGCTTTCAACAAGGAATCATTTAACGGAAGACCTGAATTTAAACCTGCTCATTTGTTTGCTGGTGGGGAAGTTCATGGTATTAAACTAGTTGGAATTTAAAATATTATTTCCCCAAAAATAAGTAAATTAATCTAAGATGCTCATTCAAACAATTGAATTTGTTTTAAAGGCACCTTAACTTCTGAAGGAGACCCATGGGACACAATAAGAAAATTCACAGTAAAACATTTGAACACTCTGGGCTTTGGAAAAAAGAGTATGGAAGGATTTATTCAAGATGACATTTCATATTTAATTTCCTCTCTTCGCAAAGAGTCCTGTCGACCTATTGACTTCAAAGACAAGTTTTATGTGCCGGCAACTAACCATTTATGGTACATTCTGGTAGGACAAGAAATTCCTCAGGACCAGAGAGACAATTTTCAGAAGTTGTTAATTAATCTGAACCTGTGAGTAAAATTTTTAGCTATCTATTGCCACAAACAATTAAATCCTTTCATTATTTAAATTCAATTTAAATTTTAACAAAACGTTAGTGCCCTGTGGCAACCAATTGGAAGTTGCATTTGGTTTTTGCCCTGGCTAACCAATTGGTTTCCTGGGATAACTGGACTCAAAAAACTAAAACAGATGTTACCTCCGGTGCAAAACTTAGTAAAGGATAAAGTTAACGAGCATTTGGTCAAAACAGAAATTGATTATGAAAAGGCACCAAAGAATTTAATGGATGCTTTCTTACGGGAGATTAATAAAGTTGCAGGGGACCCAAGCTCACATTTTTACAAACAAAATGGCCGTAAGTATAAATATATACCTACGGTTTTTGCTGGAATTTCATCTTGTTCTATAATAGGTGAAATTTAAAGCCATTTTAAATTGTTTTTTTCTTTCTATTACCTACCAGATAATCATATGCAAAGTATGCTACTCAACTTGTTTGTGACAGCAGCCGAAGCGATAACCAATACGCTCAACTGGAGCCTCCTACATGAGTTTGTATCCTGAAGTAAACTTTTCCAAGAAATCTTCAATGTCTTTGGACTTTCTAGAATGCCTAGCTTAAACGATCAGCCCAAGTAAGTTCGTGGTAGATTTTATGTAACTCTTATCCTCCTCCGTGATTTATATATATATGTAACATATATCTATGTGTAATTCAGTGATATATATATAATATATATGTGTGTGTGTAAGTCAGTAATATACATATTCTTAATAAATGACTGACTTTGATTGTGCATAGTTTAATTTTTTCAATAGTTTGCGTTACACAAAAGTCGTGATACAAGAAATCTTGCGCATTGCCAGCACTTCCCCCTTTTCCAATTTTCAGCTCACAACTAAAGATGTAAATTTCCATGGACACTTCATTTCTAAAGATACCATTGTCATAGCTAATTTGTATGGAATTCATCACGATGAGCATTTATGGGGTGATCCTGAGTGCTTTCGCCCTGAAAGATTTTTGGCAAATGGTGCACCATCTGATACCCCTCCTCTTATTAAATTCTCCGTCGGACTTCGTACACTCTTAGAACTAATCGTCTAATGAGGCTCACGTTGTTAAGATAATGTTATTTCTGACATTACTCAATGTCTAATTAACATTAAAATAATGTCAAAGGGCCTATCTAACGAAGAATTTTCTCATGTTAAGAACATTAACAAATATTCATGTAAAATTAACGGGCAGCTAGTTGTTAGACGATCAAAATTTGACATTTTGCCATTTCGTCATTCTAAGCACACTTAACAGCCGAGCACTCTACATAGGCTGTCACAAAACTGTTCCAGTCAACTTGTGACGCCGTGGTA
>JAAAYG020007455.1:0-26086 GCA_009936455.2 Tomocerus minor | reverse complement strand
TATTTTCTATTGTGTGGGATTACGCTTTCAATTTCCTATTCTTTAAAATCAGGAAGACTACAAGAAAAGGCGCTCTGATGTGAGGGAGTCAGATTTCATCTCTACAAAGAAAGAACAGGCAAAGCAAATTTTGAGAATTCAATGATACTAAGCTATTGTGTCCAATAAAAGTGAATATGTTTTGTTACAACTTTCTGCTCTAAACCAATTCCATGTAGTTCAGTGTAATGGAATATGATGAGGGAAAAGTTCAAAAGTGCATCAGATTCCAAATGGGATGTGGTTACGTGAGTAATTCTTTTCTTTGAGAATAAAAAATTAATACGCTTAACAGAATAAAATGACTTTTGTAACGAGAAATACATCGAAAGGAAAAACACAAGTACGCAATCAGTACCAGCAATGGTACCATGCAAAAAAGTAACTACCTACTATTGTTAATAATATTTGCCTTCAATATTTTGCAATTGAAAATATTTTCCAGAAATGTCATTTCATTTTTTCCACTTTTATTACATCGTTACTTTGTGTCAAAACAACATTGTCCAAACCTTTTATATATGTTTCTCATAGCATAACCTAACAATGTCAACTTTTAAAAAAATATGTGATTAATGATTACCATATGCCAGGAAATGTTGCAAGATTAATACGTTTAATACGGATACTTTTTTATAATTAAATTTTTTAATTAACTAGTAAGCTCAATTGTTGATACGTACGCATTTTGATAAATAGTGCAACTCCATTAAGATATTCAGTCCTATTTTGTTATGTGAGACAATAATGTAGCTTATACGTTGTATGCCCAAATAAAATCTCAAGTTGCCTCGTCGCTGTGTTGTTATTAAACAAATAAGAAATCTTTGGATGCATGCAAGTGTGCAATGTGCGTGTATTGTCCGTGTACCTGTTCCATGTAGGAGTTGCAGTAGATGTTTACGTAATATTCTCTTACTGCGTTTCATCTTCCCCTGCCCTGGCATGAGTAACAATACTGTTGCGATCGTCGTCCCTTGAACGAAACCAGTTGTTCTCATCTAGGTAGTAGAATTGCTATGGACATCTTGCTCCAGCATCCAGTTTCCAGCCGAAGTATTCCACGGCACTCTTCTCTGCTGCCAACCTTGCACAGTAGATTTCACTTTCGTCTGTTTCTATGCTTGTTGCTTCTTCGCTATTATTATGTAAGACAACCTGCCTGCTCCCAGCATCAACACGCATTAAGAATGTTTATACAAATAGAACAAAACTCCCTGACAAACAACTAACGATCTATATAGCTTCTTAACGAATGGATTTTAATTAGTAATTATTGTTTTTGGAATTTTTGGAATGATTGTTAATGTAGTTGATTGGGTTGTCAGTCTTCTAGCTACTAAAATAGGTTCTGATAAACGAAAATAAGTTCTCATAGTTGTAAATTGTAAACTTTTGTTTGATGCAGACTGCCAGCAGGACACAGAATCTATTGAGATTGTAGTTGAAAAAAATTGTCCTAATTTAGGAAATGAAAAATCAACGTTTAAATCATCTGATAATTTCTATATGCAGTTTATTTTAATACAGATTCTTTCATGGCTCCTCAGATATTTTAATCATGAGTTTAGTTAGATATGTCCAGGAATGGACCACATATCCACGTGTATTGCATAACGTAACGGACAATGCAAGAATTTATAATATTACGCAAGTGTAGGTGAAATGCAATTATTTCAGGATGTGCTGCCACACGGAGCATATTTTCCACTGTTTATCCAAACTGGATGCAATATAAGACCCCAATTAGACACTGACACGGTAATAATAGTTAAAGTCAGCCTCTGATTGCTGTCTTGTGATTACTCTCGCACGCAAAGTAACATTTTAGTTTTCTTTTTTACTGCAATCGCATAATTTTCCCATCCAAGCTTTTATGCCTCTGCTTATTACCTTGATTCTAGAAGTAGATTATTAAGGATTACCTGCTCCTACTTACCACTTATCTAAAATTTCAAGGCAATCTTATTCTTGCAATTCCTCTGTTCATATCTACCCTATTATTTCGTCAGTCCATTATGATGAAGTCAAAAAGTCCAAAAACTATGACGAATTCAACATAATATATTAATGCGAGACAAACTTGAAATTTTCGGCTGCAGCTTTTTGATTTAATGTTGATCTATATTTATATGCAAAATTTTTAGCAAGAAACCAGAGCAGAGCTAAAGCTGCCAAATCTTTTGACATTAACCGTACTTCACTGCCAATTTCTCAGTTTATTCTGGCATTCTAATTGACGTTTTTTGCAATTATCTACATTACGTAGCAGTAGTGGGTAGAAGAGGGTAGCCCAAAATGGTTTTATTGGCATTCACTACTATTTTTAATTTTAAACAAGAACAATAGAATGTCAATGTAATGCAATGACTTAGCATGCAATGATAATTTATGCCCTCAACAATTAATTGGCCAGCTGTCCATATATAATCAGAGCATTAACGAATTGGGGGGCGAGGTCGAAGGGCAATCAGTGTTATACCAATTTGCTTGTAAATTTATGGCCCACAGCAATGTATATTGCATATTGTAATCCCATGATAAATAAATGGTCACAAATGATTGAAAAGATAGGTCATTTTGTTTTTGGCTAAGAAGAATACCTATTTATAAATGCTGTGTCTGCTGAACCTTATTGAAAAGCAAAGGTAGAGTGAGATAAGACTACCAGAATTATTTTTGTTTTACAAAGAACATTTATTGTCTTGCTCACAATAATCATAAAATGGAGGGGAATGCTCCATATTGTGATTATTGAATAGGAATTAAAGACATACAATGCAATGTAGATTACGATATTAGCTTTGAAATTGTCATCTCAAAACATTGATGCTATTAATCCGATGAAGGCGATAATTTTCAAAATTTCATACATTAACAAGGTGTTTTACGTAAATGGTAATTATATTTAGTCATTTTCCTGTCATAGCAAAAATTTTCTTGGCTACTTCAAATTGTATACTCTTCCAAATTATAGATCTATTCCATCTTTGTTGTAAGAAAACGTATAATGTTTCAGGGAAATACTCACGCATATTTATTTATTCAACAGCAGATCTCAGGATCTCAGATGGCTTAAGAATTGTCAGATGAATGAAAACTGCCATATTATTCTGGCTGGCACTTACATAACAATAAGTACATAACAAGCAGCAATCATAATATTTAGGCGTATAATTACACCGTAGAAACTGCCTGGGCAGAGCACATACCTACATAGAAGATAATTTCTTGGTACACTACGCACACCTAATGAAAAGGTTTCCTCGAATATTCAGTGCCCACATAAATTCATAGATAATTAGGCAGACAATGACACACCCTGACAAATCCAGCATTAAATAAAACTCACGCATTTTATCACAAAACGCACTCTGGGCATATAAATGATAATTTTGCTCAATGTGTAAGGTTAGCTGTGAGGGTAGATCTAGCTCGATAACTGATAGGATATAACGTCCTAATGATAGTGTACGTATCTTGCCTTTGTTCCTACCTGCATGCCAAACATGTAATATCATGCAATGCAACCCTTTGCACAAACGCACCTATTTCTGTAACGAGACTCAGTGGGTAACTAAATATATAAATATGCAATCAATTTCTGCTATTATTTAGAGAAAGAAAATAAAGACGTCTCTGATGCTTGCTAATTCTATCAAAAATGAAATACTGGACATTGACATTAGTACTATATGTAAGTATTCCCAAGAATGCATACTCTAATTATAAAACTGAACCTGTAGAGATTACAAACGTTATCAAAGAATTGGAAACATTATGATTTATTACACAGATATTAGCTTACAAGTAATTTTGAGTGATAGCTGGAAAAGTGCACTTATATCTCCGGCTGTTAGTAATTGGAGATGTAATATAAAAAGTTACGTTTGTCCCGAAAGAATGCTACTTCAAATGGTAGCTACTATAAAATAAGTAGTAGAGATATGGACATTGTATAAAATTCCAAATTCCAATTACAGTAATTTTTACGTGGTTATGTTTTGCTGATGGGAACTGGGAACAGAGAGTGAGTACCTTCTACCTTCTACGTTAATCTGTTGAAGTATAGAGCTGACAATCAGAAAAGAGCCAGGAGACAAGACAGACAAGACGGGACAACATAACAACAAGTACAATAATAATATCAGTCAGGCTTAGGAGTTGGGTCGACTAGTCCTGAAGTCCATGAAGTTTTTGCAGTGTTTCATGATAAAGTACTGAGAGACAGAGTGAAGGATGTTCCTCTATAGTGAAATAGAAAAAGAGATGAGTATAGTAAGGAGATAAGTATAACAGATGGAACAATTGAGTGACTACACTGCACTGAGGCATAAGAAGTGCAATTTTATTCTATTATGCCAGGCTGGAATCCTCATGTGAGCATAGAGAGAGTAATAGTAGTACGAGTTGAAACTAATCTACATCTATCTGGTCTGGGGAGTAGATTAAATAAACTACATGCAATGAACGAAGATCCATTCAACTTAAGTCCAAGACACATCATCCTTTATACCTTGGCATCTCTTTTCGTACATTTCACACTGCACATGCATTCACATCCCATGGCAGGAGACTATAAGAGAGTTCTTTTAACTGTGCCTAATGTATAGCATCCATTTGGCTGTGGAATATATATGTAAAATAATGGAAAGGAAACCAGGTGTGATGAAGAGGAAAATATTATTCTTTTGTGGCATACATACTGCATTATTATATTTTACGCGTACACATAATAATATTCTCTGCAATAGAGCAGATTCTTTCTGTACAGAGTGTATAGGTACAGGCAGTTTAGCAAAGGGAAGGTATCCCACTTGCGACAAAGTTACGTAACCGGTACTGTTGTGTTCTGTTGACTCTGCACTCCTTGAATACATTTATATTCCTGGTAGTAGTAGTAATATTATAGCAAGTCTAGTTTAGCCAGAGCAACAACAGTGCAATTGCAGATTCCAGAGACTTGCTCACTTTCCACTTGGCTGGAGAGAGAGGAGGCAAGAAGATTAATAGTCTAAAGTCGAACTTAAGTTATAATATTTAAGTGTACACGCAAACAAATATTCATCTCTCATTTATTTTTGCAGCGATATTATTCGGTAAGCACTTTTACTTCACATACCTACCTATTTTTATTGCGCTTCACTCTCACTAGTTTTAGAGCTCCAAATTGATTCATAGTTCGGCAGTGGGACTGGGAATCACATTTATTATCCATAGGATTTATCTTTACATCCATAAAAAACATAGCTACGCAGATAAGTAATGCTGATAAAGCGTTTGTAGTGTGTAGTAGTGTGCTGACAGGAAAAAATGACAAGGCATTTGTTCCGAGCCTACTGCAACGAACACAATTCTTGTTCCTTATATGATTTGATTATTGACAATTAGAACAACAATCCAGAAGATCAGTCCACACCCCTTGACACTTGCATTTGAATTAGTGTTAGTAAAACTTTCGAGAGTCATTGCAAAGGAGGCAAAGGAAACCAGCTCCTTTATTTGCCTTGCCCACCTTAAAACATAATTTACAAATTATTTATCAACCAAATCAAATCACAAATCTTCATTGACCGGCTTTCTTCTTCTTCTTCTTCTTCTTCGTCTGCAGTGTCTTCCACGTTGAAAAGGAAGAGCCCACGCTCAGACCATTCATTCTTTTCAATCCTCTCAATCATCTGATGTATGTACAAGTTCTATGCTAATACACACACCTTGACACTTCACAACACTCATTCTTCATATTCTTCTTCATGTGCAAATGTGTGATCCGAATTCGTGAGCGGCATTTATTAACAGGTAACTATAACTATTACTTACTACCACATAATTAAGTGCTAGTAGAGAGCAAGCAAATCATTTAACGCTACTTCACTCCTTTCTACATCTAGCCATTCATACTAACCTATTCAACCATAAAATGCTTGTATTAAGTACAAATATGAATTCATTCAATTGATTCCAATGCAATGCTCACTGCCGGCAGCTAAGTAGGTTTCCTCTAAACATCTCATTATCATTACCACTAGGCAATACCTGCTTTAGTACAAATTCACTGGGTTGGCTAACCTTTATTAGGGATGGATTATAGTTTCACAAAAGTAGAATCCCAACTTATTAAAAAATAACTAGTAATTTACTTTTTTGAAATGCAAATTCACAATAATTCATATGGTGACACTATAGTTAACGTTTATATCTATATATTGCGTATATCTGTGGTGTGTATATAGTATGTAATATATATATACTATTATATGAGAAACAACTTCTGTATAAAGATACATAAATAAATCCACTGGGCGATTCACATATTTACTCTAAATTAGTAGGTAACCTTTCCTTTTCAAACTCTTTTTTATCTATGTACGTCATTTTAGCAATTGAAATAAAGACGGTATGCATGTTTATTATAGCAGTGGTGTTTTCTGAGATGTAATTGAGGTTAGTTATTCCTTAACTCTGGGCAAATCTGTTAGTTTTGCTGTATTTTACAATGAGGGCAATTACTCATTAAGTTTACCTTGAGAAAACTTCAGATCTAAAGATGCCGAAAGGAAAATTTCGAATAAAAGCGCACACATAGTTAGACCACATGAAGCTAGTACTGAAGAATGAACAATTAATGCTTTGCCATTTTCAACGTTAAACTATGGACATATAATATTCTAAAGCATGAAGCATGCATCGTTTATAATCTAAATCCTAAAAAGTGAAGAAATTGTGTAAATTTTAATTCATGTCTTTTGGTTCGTAAGGCTAACTGAAACTCATTTATTTTCTTCTCTTGTCTTTTGCTTGGATTTTATATAATGGTGTAGCTTTGGTTGGTCGTTGTCTGCAGTATTAATAATAAACCACGAAACTATATGTTAACCAGCAGGCCATTAATTACGAGTCGAGCGCAATTAACCCGGTTTCATCTTCAGTGTATACATTATTAACATATACTGAGTCGCACCTTCTCATCTTTATCTATCTGCATGTGATTTAAGCATGTATTTACAATTCACGACGACTCATCTTCAAATCCTTATGCTCTATACTTATAGATAATTTGGGTATGTTGTTGTTGTGCTATATTTACTAATTGTAAGTAGATGCGTATATGTAATAGTAATACAGATAGAATAATAATTTGAATTTCTTTTAGTACCGACAGAGCAAAACTAACAATAAGTACATCTGTGTATATAAGTTTAATACACATGAGTAGTTAAATCTTTACTAACGATATATCATGTTGTGCCTTGCCTTGTTCTTTCTGTCTGGTCTCTCATAATTTACATTCAGCCTTTCCCTTCCTCTAAACTGTCAACAGCATAGATTAGTTGCGTACTTACCTACATTGGATTGCAGAGTAAAATAAATGCAGTTAGTAATGTAAACTGCACTGCTTGTAAGTAAGTAGCCTTCGTCCCCCTATGTACACTCTCTACCCAACCACTTACTCATTGTTAACGTTAATAAAATGGCACTTTATGACACTAAGCAGAGAGTAATTGTGCAAAGCAAAGCAAAAGTGTAACGTTGTTATTTATCGCTTGCATCAATACAAATCCTTTATTATTATTCCTTTGAGTCCGGTCAAGAAGAAACTCAGCTCAACGTTTTCAGCTTCAGTTGAAATGACGCGACTGTTGAATGTGTTGACGGACTCCCTTATCAAATTCAAACTGATTACTATCTTTATTACAACTATATATCTTTAACTTCTCACTTGCCCATTAGTTTATATCGTGTACATTCATTTAGCATATTCTACTTGCTGTGCAAAGAAAAATGGAACTAATGACCTACAGATATATTATACGAATGTCGTATATAAATAGACACTCATGTGATGTGTATGATGTGATGGATGGAATGATTATTTTTATATCAATGAGTGCCTCTAGCAATATCTAAGACTATCGAGCATATTTATTAAGCATTGTAATCTTTCGTAAGCTAAATATAGACACTCTAACACTATCCAATACATCAGTAAACTAATCACTTGAAATAAAAAAACATAACAACTTGCCCTATTTTTATTGAGTCTAATTATCTACAACTTTTTTGGAGCGTCCATGGGTTATACCCTTAAAATATTTGAATCTATAATAGAGACATAAATATTTGATGGATGATTTTTATGAACTAAAGGACAAAGTTTATACAATAGTGTAAAACAATTATTTAAAGATTATGAATGTGTTTTCATTAAAGTTCCAACAGTTATACGGTATTTTTTTAATAAGTGTGATTGAATTTCATGGTTGTGTACATAATTTTCTTGTAACTCATACCGCAAAGGAGACATGGGTCAAATGTGTAGCAATTAAGCAATGTAATAACATGTGCTTAGTGAAGTTATGATTTGCATAAGTACCTGCATTCCAGAGTGTGAGACAGAAATGTAAAACGTAGGTAGTTAATGTTTTCCTTGTTTGCTTTGTTGGTATTTCTCTCTGTGGCATTATGGTTTGCTCTATTAAGTACAGGATCTTTATAGCCAAAATAAAACCACACCGATCATTATTGCCTGTGTTTCTTTGCAGGTTTATCTCGCTCAAATTACCTTTTGAAATAATGCTGTTGTGGCTGTGTAGTGGTCCTAAGGATTTCGTTAGGCGCAAATTGTAAGGCTGAACGTAGAGTACATTATTTGAATTGCAATAAACTACCTGGGTGTTTTACTCGAACATCTCCGTAGGAGATTTTAGCTGTAGGAAATTTACGTACATGAGCGTATACATAATTCTTTGACAAGGTTTGATGTGCGCTTAAATCCCTATAAAACATGTTAGGCTGACGATAACTCAAAGCACAGCAATTTCTTGCATCAAAATCTTCGTCCCTTTCTGCTATGCAAAGTCATAAATAATGGTGATCGTAATGATATACTTTTACAGTGGGTAAAACACAATCAACTAATAAGTCCAGTCCCTCCTTCAATTTAGTCCTGCATTTTAGCAGAATATTAAATAGTTAAACCAGGTTTTGGTTGAATTTATTGATGGCTCTAGTATATCAAGGCATATTAAAGTACTTTCCATTTCCTTTCTTTATGTTAATATTAATCTACTGTAGGAAAATGTAAAATTTATGCAATTTAAGCAGTATGGTTATGTAGTACATAGTAGAAAGGTTTAAATGCACATGAAGAGGAATAAAGAAATTGTAAAGGGACCGTCTTTTGCTTAGCTTGGCTATTGCATTGTTATGGGTGACTTCATTCTTTTGTGCTTATGATTTTGTCACGAAAATCCTTTCTTTAACTTCTTGGCTTAATATATAAACGATGATGAATAGTTCAGGAAAATATATCTGTGTCGTGGGTGTATTATTGAGGAAATTACATATTTGCACGTATTGTATACAAATGCATTTACTACACTATATTATTAATGTTTCGTCCCAACTAAAGAACAACTATATGGCACTTTTACTGTGTATATATAGTATATAGATAGATGTGCATTTATAGCTTCTCTAATTTTGAAAGGAAGCTTAAACACTTTAGAGTATTTTATGTGAGAATGTGAATAAACATAGTAGTTACGTTCAACAAATCACAATAAGTGAAACTGTTCGTTTCTATAAAGTTAATGTGCTGTTCCAGTTAGCTACGAGCTATTAAGTCATGCCTTCATCACTAAAACGTGTCCAGACCTCATTTTAGTTCAACAGCTTTATCATGTGCATCAGTTTAAAAATAATATAACAATGCGCTTCTTATTTTTTACGCTCTCCACTCTACCTTACATACCAAACAGAATTTTTAAAGATTCGAAAGAGAGACGCGTAGCACAATGTGCAATGATGCTATTTCTACATTTATCGGGCATCTTTTGTTGTTAGAAAATGTCATAAAATCTCCCTATTAAAATTTTAGTAATTTTTGAGTTAGTTATGGATCTATCTAGTCAAACTATGAAGTAATAAATCATACATAGTAATAAAATCTTAGTTTTTTTATTTCAATGAAATTATGAGCTGTATTATACGTACAGGTTATGTCTTCGGAAGTTTAAAAAGCAATTGTGATGTGTCATACATCTAAAGTCACAAAATACGATTGTTCTTGAGAAGTATGAAATCAAATATCACGAATTCTGAAGGAGACCCGTGTGTGTGACAGGGTGCTGGACAGATAAAACATGACAGTAGCAAGCAATGAGAAAAGCTCCACGTTTTTACGTGTGTGAGGATGTAGACAGATGAAAACACGTAGCATCAGAGTTTTGTGCTTGTGAATACTTGTGATGTGAGTCAAGAAATTAAAGGAGACTAACCACCGATTGTTTACATTTGTAATTTTAAGTGCCAGTGTTTAATATTCGCTTACCATCCTTAGCTTTTCATTTACATTGCTGACGGAAGAGTTGAGTCATGTCCATTCCATGTCAGTCAAAACCTCAAAAGCCAATTCACAGACATAAACTTTATATCCGTTGTTGGAGATTATAGCAGGAACAGGGAGTAAGTTGAGTCAAGTCAAACACTCCTGTCCTACCTGACTCACTCCTACACAAAGAGTAAAGAAAATAAGCTTGAACATTTTCAGAGATTTCCTTTTCACCATGTTTGTTTTATTTCGCCTGTAGTAGTCTTGAATTCATGTTTCAACTCATGCTTACTTCACTTTGTCTGAATTAATAAGTTGATTTACTCAAACCAAAGTTCATACCAAACAACATAATCGCTTACCTATGCCTAAATAATAATCCCACGCATTATTACAATGCACATCAAATCCTAGAGACTTCTTAGTAACTTCAGCCTCATTTGAATTCTAATCTGCATAGGGACATTCATGATTTGATCAATACACAATCTGATATCTATTAAGAAAATGAAATATCAATCGCTGCATATGAAAATAAGGTTAGTATCTGAGTCGGAGAATTTATAATTTTTTTTGTAATTCTTTGTAGGGAAAGCCTGAAATAGTAATTCCGATTAAAGAGACCGACAAAGACTAGACCTATATATCTATTAAAATATCAAGAACTGCATTTTAGATGCATCCTTAGTCCAAGCGGCAAAGTTCTTCGAAAAGAGCTCTTATAAAAGTCAACGTAGTCATAATATGATTGCCGGTTGCTGTTATAACACAACATCCCAGCAGAGAATGTTTTTATACATCCTAATAAATACTGTTGGTCTTATAGTCTAGATTGCATTTAGCTTTTGTGGTTTCATTTTTCATTCCACTGCTTACTATCCTTCTGGCATGGCGTGTCGAAATACTAATTCTTTAATGTAAGTTTAATATAGAATTATATTTGTGTCATTGGCTGAGGAGTGAGATTAAATCTGGAAGGAAAGGATTGACCTAGTTTAGCTAATTTATGTTTGATTATGCATATTAATGGTGCATATAAGAACTGATTGAGCCCGTGAAAGGATCTATATGTATCAATGCAACCCTACAGCGCTTATGATTTGAATCTACCACGTATCGTTATGATCACTTTATATTTTTAATTCTACAACGAAACAATATTACATTTATTCACTTCTGTAAAAATGCATAGTTGCTACTGATTACTCCAGATCTAAATGTGACAGGGATTTTTGATTTTATAATTAACTACGATGAGACAACTGGATCGTTGAGTGTTTGGTAGCAATTTTCTTTCAATGTTTTATTCTTCTGAAACAAAGTTGCACATTAGCTTATAGCCACTTTTCACAAATAAAGAGCATGATAAAAATAGTTTTGTCATTATATCAGATACGGAAATGAAATGTATGTTCTTTTGTGAATGTAGCCTGCTAATATTATGTATTGATTATAGTAGCCTTAACAGTGAATCCTAATTCAATTTAGAGTGGCAGTTACTGTGGTATGCTACTATGTATCTACGCATGCTACTTACAATTAGCATATAAACCACTAATTGCGTTTCATAGTGTCTTAAGTTACTAAAACTATTTTATCATTTGTGCATGCCCTCTATAACTATAAATTGATATATACAGCAGTACTATTATGACTGTAAAGAATTACGGAACGAAATTATGTCCTGGCCTTTAGATTGCAATAATATTTTTATCTTGTTAACACGAAATCAATATGAAAAATAATGCCATGATACTCACTGTCTGGCTGAAGTATGTAATTTACATGGTAAATACACAGCCTCATTTTTACCCAACGAGTTATAATTAGACGGAAATTATTCGCACATGAATATCTCATGCATTATTTATTTCCATTATCAAATAGATATCTCCCAAACGTTCCAAATGTGTGGGTGGATGTGGCTGCCACGTCTGTTATAGTACGCAAACTGGATAATAGTGAAATACGTTAATACACATATTGACAGGGGAATATGATAAAAATGTCTATTTATTTTAAACTATTTATACATGTACATGTCAATACAGCTTAAATATTACTCTTACTCTACATATTGATAAAGTTATCATACAAAAGATTCAGCGAAAGGTTCTTATTTCCCAATATTATTACGCATGTCATTATGAAAGGATGTTAGCAACATCTATTTAGCAAATTCAATGGGAATGATGATTTCAGAAATGTCCAAAACCCAAATTCTGCTGTATACTAGAAAACTGAAAATAATAATGACATATTCAGTGTGAATACCACATTCTGTAATAGTGTGCTAATTGAATGTCTAGGGAGGACGAAGAAAAAACATTTAAAGTTCAACTATGTGTGTCGCGATAAAGAGATAGGATTTTACAAAGTATGAAAGATTTGGGATAGCAAAGGAAATAACCGGCTAAATCCACTTTCTTTGATAATGGAGCATTATGTGTTATATTTCATTGAGTTGATGAATCCTATAGGGATTTATGTATCTTTCCTGTACACAATAATAATAAATGTAATCGTGGATTAGTACAAGGCTGTGTCAAATAGCAGCTCATATTCCATCCATTAGGACAATAGATAAGAATATTATATAAGTATATGCATATATAATAATAAATAATATTTAACTAAGTAGAGATATATAGTATAGCAATTATTATACATCTACCCTAGCAATGTTATTCCACAGTTGTGTGCTCAGTGCTCAGATATATCTTTGTAGTACACTGGAGATAAGAGTTTACGTGAGTGCTGATACAGTGCACGAGTATTTATAAGAGATGTGTGCATATTTACAATAGTAAATTGGCATGCTAGTCTGCTGCTTAAATGTTGTTATGATGTCAGGACAGGAGGAGGCTAATAGTATGTACCTATACTTCCACAGTGTTTTTACATTTATGTAGATTTACATAGTTGAGAGCCCTCTCCCCATATCCTCCTTATGCTGATGCTCTCCAGTGAACGCAACGCAAAGCAACGCAACTCGAATTCGTCCATGGACAATCTTTTCATTTTCCATGTCTCTTATCATATTATTTGTCATTCAGACTGAAGCTCCTGGCTCACTGACTCCCTTTGCCTTTTCAGCATCAAATAATGGAATGACTGTAGTAGACTGATTAGAGTCACCATGAAATCATCTTTCTTTCCATCTCCTTCTTACAGTTCCACACATCTTTTACAAGTTTCTAATTACAATAAGAATAAAACTTGCTAATTGTAAGGCTCTAAACTAAAAGTAAAGTTTGCCTATACTAACTACTTAGTACCTACAATTTATTTTGCACGTTTATTTTTTTTACTGACAGACACACACGGGTCAAATCAACAGAGAGCAGGAGTCAAGCCACGAGCAACATTTACTTGAACGTGTTATTATGTGAAGAACAAGTGTCTATTTACATGCTAAACTCCAAGATAAAGTTTTCAATCTAAAATATTATCACAGTGCAACTGAAACAGACGTCTCTCTGTACGGAACGCAATGCAAAAGCCAAAGAAAACCTATCCTAGCACGTTGAATCAACAGGTGCTTTTTCTTATGTGTCTGTGACGTTCGAATAATAAGTATCTGAATAGTAAACTATTGGAAAGGAAGTGCTAACACATTTTATTAGCCATCTTCTCAACAAGAACTACATGACGTCACCTGCGTAGTTTTAATAGCTAACCGAATTCCTAAGTGTGAAAAGTTTTATGCAAACGCAGAAGTAGATTAATTTTCCTGTGAAGCACGAAAAAAAACTGTATCAATAATGTGATCTGAGAAATCTATAATAAAACTTTACATCATCATGTTATTAGTAATGCTAAATTACTAATGCTATCTGCGTCGATATGTTAATTACAAGATTTTGTTGTTCTTATTAGAATGTGACAAGACAGTTGATACACATTTCGCATAGTGATAGTAATAATTGCCCATATAAAGTGATGATGGGCATCTAGAACTACTACAATTGATAATGTGTCACGTTATTTTTTAATGAATGCGAAAATTGTTTTTTATTTAGTCCACCTGGCTGGAGTAATGTATTGGATTTCTTGAGCATACGTCTGTATTAAATATAAATGACTAATTTTGCACATGACCCAGCTAACGAAGCCAATATGCAGTCAAGTGTTTAATAATCAATGCAAAGCAGAGGAACTAGTCTGAGACTGAAGATTTTATGTGGGTGATTGGCTGGGATTGGACTATATATTCTTGCTTTTGAACAGCATCACCGACCGTGCTGAATATTGAATGCAGAGAACAGAAAGGTGGTTCATGTAAAAAAATTACGTTCACCAAAGTAAGTGAATTCATTTCGCTACTAAATTCATTATCACGTTTTGCAAGCAACCAAGAAGCACCATCACATAATCTCATGCTTAGATGCATGCAGAATCTCTTTTCCGACTCAGTTGTCTTGTCTTGGTGGCCCACATCATAATAACGTGCAAAGAAAAAATATATATCTCATACATAGAAACAGAAATTTTATTAGAATCTTTTGGCAGACACTCTATCTATCTACTTATATATAGCATCTTATTTTATTATAAGAATATGAAATTTTAAATGCTATATGTATTTATGCACGTCTTAAGTCCATGAGTATACCTAAATCTCTAGTTAATTTAATCAGTGAGGGAGACTAAACGACTAATATTATTAGTAGGAACCGATGATGTTACATAACAGGATAGGTTTTGTTTTTTTCACACTTTGACTTGCAGATTACATGATAAACACTTAGCTGTGTGTGATCCATTGATACACACGGGCCGTGTAGTTTAGCCCTTTGCATTAAATAATAGCAGAGAGTCTCTGTCTCTTCATGCTATTTTTCCAAACAATTTAGTACGTTACAGTTTGCATCATTCTCATTTGCACATTGGCGAATTTGCCTATAGCTTCTTTCTTTTTCAAGTGAATCTCCTTTTGTTCTTTGCAGAGGTGAGAGTGGAGTGAAGATAAATTCAGGGTGTGGTTTTCATACTCTCTTGTGTCTCTACGTACTCAATAACCTTTCCAATATTCTCAAGTGACCGACAATTTGCAGATTAATGACTTTTCAACAAAAATGCAATTTGCTACTGTCTGGAAAGATTCACCATTATTAAAGTGTGTTTGATTGAGCTTCAAGTTTCAAGTCAAAAAAGTGTTCTACTGTGCCTACTCAACTTATAAGTATTTAAAACGCTCTTAAGGAAGGACGGGATTACAAAAGGATCCAATCCTCCAGCTTATGTATTACCCAACCCACACTGCCAAATAAATACCAGTTTGCATTTACAAAATACCACCAAGATGTTCCGATATTTCCATACAACTGCCATCAGCAAGAATAGATATCTTCCCTTAATTACTATCATTACTTATTTCTACTCATGCTACGCTGCACGTAAGTACAAACTTTTATTTCTCTAATAAATTCTTTTTACCAACATTTCAGCCGAGCTTCACTTAATATCAACTATAAATATTTCCCCTGAAGAACTACAAATAATTTTGGATCTTACGAATCCGTTTCAATAACTCCGAGCATAAATCTTTTTCAGGATTTGAGTTAAAATCTACAATGCCAATAGTTCATTAGCATTAACTAATCAATCCCAACTTTCTTAAGATATCTTAGGGAGGCAGCAATTTTTTTTTGCAAGATTAGGTAAAATCCTCTTCTTGGATAAGCAATGGGGTTTAAAAAATTTTTTTTTACTTCTTTAGCTCATTCTTCGAGAAAAAATAAAATGATTTCACTGAGTCATGCTGTTTAAAAATGCGCTTTTAAGATTAAGTTCCACTAGAGACAGTAACAGATTTGTAATAAGGAAAAGGTGTTGAGTGTAATCTTGTAGGCTTAGATTACTGTAAGATCGTGGCTAATAAGGTTATGTTTTACATGAGTTGTATAAGGATTTTATTATATCAGACATGATGTAAGCACCTATGTACTAATGTAAAATTATGCGCGTAGGTACACAGTATCAAGCAGAGCAAGTCTAGTAAAATAAAATGGACATCTGCATAATAATTTAATACATACGTAATTTGAAAATACAATAGATGTGTGCTATAGCTTTAGTTGCATTTAGTGTCGACGCATCTTGCAGAGCTTAGAAATCCAATCTTACATAAAGTATCTGATAAATAGAAACGGTATGTGTACTAGAGGTTTACTGCATATACCTATATCAATTTTTCAAAGACAGACATTTCAATACAAAAAATTCCATGTTCTCTATGCACATTCAAGATCAACACATAATATTGGATATGTGGCACAGTTTAATTTTCTTTCATGTATATTATACGTATTCTTAATATTAGCTCCATGAGAAATGTGGATATATACTTTCTTTGATTAATAAGAAAAGTCATAGAGAGAGATGCTCACATAATAGGTAGTCACTGGTGCATGTGTGAGTTCATTGGATGAAAATGTGCCGACGAAAATGATGATGCAGCCAGAGAATAAGTAAAACTTCATCTAATACAGACGATACATTGATGCGGCAGAGGCTGAAGGCACTTTTTGTAGATTCAGTGACCGTCCGCGACAAAAATGAGGCAATTCGTGTCTATCCCTTGGCGATTTCTCTAGACTCGTTCTTTATTCAAAAGGCAACTATCTAGCAACTGCCTGCCACTACATACTACAATCGACACTCTTCTTCTTCTAGTAATGCTATTATACAGTGCATTTGGTGTATTTAGCCGACTATTCCGCTATTATAATGTTCCTAAGTGTCTGTATCTTTAGTTAACGAATGTACGCACACACTCCCTACTACTACTACTACATTATGTACATCTTCTCTATGTGGTCTACCTATATTTTCACGTGATCAACTCAACATTACACTGTGGATAGATAGGAGACAGAAAGAATTGGCAGTCAATTTGTTGTTGGCTTCGATGCAGTGTTGGTCAAACTTGGTTTTCCTTCCTACAGACTGGATTTCAGCTACACACAATGAATTCAGATGTTGGATCATTATTTATTAGTCGCCTATGCAGATTTAGGTCTCCTCTATCATCACATTTCATCCATAACAACATCTTGCACTGTCCCTGACTTAATTTGAATACTACTCTTTTCTCTTGCTGCCATTATGTGGCCAATAAAGTGGTTTGGAGAATCCACTGTTTGTTTGCTTGAACTACATTGCATTCTATATAAAAAATCCAAGCAATATGTAATTATCAAAAGAGCTTTTACTCTAGTAAACAGAGAATGGCTTGATGCTAATCCCGGTAGTTACCGCAGTTCAAAAAGGCATTGTTAACACGAGAGGTAGGTATTGTATAATAAGATATACCATAGGAATATATATTATAGTATATACAAATGAGTTATAAAGGATTACTTATCACTTATCAGGTGGCAATAATGAACTCATAAAACCAATCTCCCCAATTCTTATCGAATACATTAGGAAATTAATTTCTACGAAACCAGCTCAATATTGGCTATAAAATTCAAATCCTCTAACATTGAAATGAAATAGTTTATTAGGTAATAACTATTTTGATAATGACACCTTTTTGTTTACCAAGTTTACCTGTAATATTTTTGCACAATTAAATTCATGCCATTTGTTTTGCACAGAGACGTAAAAAATACAACTTGGTCAACATGACAAAAATGACGGCTAGTAAGTAATCAAAATAAAGTAGTCGGTTTATTATATCTTTTAATTCTGTATTTCTGTAGTGCAGAACTTACATTTATAGACGTAGCTGTAGGTGCCTACTTATCTCATTGAGTTCTGCAATGGATGAAAAACAAAAATAAGCGATGACGTGATATTTTCTGTGTAAGCAAATTGCTATACGTTTCAAGAAAGATTTATCTATAATGTTTGGCCTCTAAGTTAGTCTACTCATATCCGTCTGTCTCAAGTACCTAAAAATACCTAAAGCCCTATAGTTTCAATATATTGAAGTGAATGTAGGAATGTTTTGCTATAGGACTACTGAGAAGTGTGTTTGTATTGCGATAACTTTGTCAGCAGGATGTTACGGATATTGATGCTTCCATGCAAATAAAAGTTAAGTGCGACATAGGAATGGTAGATAGATATTTATGTGCTAAGTAAAATTTGAAAGAAAAAACAGTAAGTCAACAGAAGTTGGCAGTGACAATGGGACGGAGAATATTGTCTGTATTTTGTATTGCATTGCAAGCGAGCTAGTAGTAATTATCATATAGAAATCTATGGAAGCTTGGAAAGTGTAGTCAACAGCATAATTATCAGCACAACTTAATTAGTTATGCGTGTTTGCGTGCTAGCTAAAGTTAGGAGTGTATAAATAATGGCCGCCATATATTATGAGTGGGGAAGATATAAGACGGACTGTGCATAAGTAACTGGATTGCCTAATTGAAATTAATGGGCCTAGGATATTTAAAGAAACACCTTTCCCACTTCCACAGTTCCAGCTTGTCGTAGACATTATTTTAATTGTAGATGTAAATGGAGAGCCATGTTCACGGCTAGTTATACATACACGGCTAACATGTGTACATTCTTGTCATTACTTTCTCTGGTGTTTCTAATTTTGATTTTGCATGATATTTGTCTATTGCATGATGCGACACACCAAACAGCCGACTATTGCAGAAAGCCACCGGACAGGGGTCCATGCAATGATGACCTCCTAAAATTTTATTACTCCCCTGACAATGAAAGCTGCTTTATATTTCTATTTGGGGGATGTCGTGTGAATGATAACGTTTTCAATGATCATGACACTTGCATGAAGGTCTGCACGGGAAATGACACAACTGAAGGTATCCCTTTATCATGGGCCACGCTCACTTATTATTACTAAATGCTTGTAGTACATCCTAATAAATTACACATGCACGACTAACGCTTCGTTTCTTCCTCTGAAGGTAAATAAGAGGCTTGGGCGATTAATTTTGACTTCAGCTCTTCACAATTAGCTTTAAAATATTAAGCTGACAAATGCATATAGAATAGGAGATACAAAGCTTTAAATCTAAGCTTCAGAAAAATAAGGCTGAGCTGAAGCTTAATGCACAAAAAACAACCCTCTAGTATCGTAAATATCATTTGTAAACATCATAAGTGTTTACTTTTTAAAATGGTCCTTATTTATAGAGGAAACTGCATACATATGTCCTTATTAAGAGAACTGAAGTAATCTATGACGGCAATTAGAGCCTATTACTTCGGAAAACGTTTCAAGATTGAATAATAAAAGGAGCATGTACCTGGCCATGCAAAAACATTTTCAGCTCGACTATATAGACGTAGGTATAATAATACCATCTCGAATTTCAGTTGTTTATTGTGTGCATGCTGTATTCGTTTGAATTTTTCTTCAATGCACTCCCACTATATATAATAGGCGAAAAACTATAAGCATATTTTCTATATTCTGCATTATTATAGGCTATTCTCTCTTTGATAATAGTTACTGCTACATCCTCACCTTTTGTTTTAATTTGACACACGCCCTTCCTGGCAGTCCATCAATTTCAGATTTTTATACTTCTTTCTTAGCACTACGGAATATCATCAATAGGAAATTTTACACTTAGTCTCTCGCAAAACCAACTTGTATTAACTCAAAGTTGAATTTTGAACAGGTAGGCAATGTCAATAATATCTTTTGTTTTATAATTTTCTGAGTCTGGCAAAGCCCCTGGAGAATCATAGCGAGCACATTATGCTGATTCAAACTTTCAAACCGGTCTACTATTCTCGCCGTGGCCTGCCTTGACATTCTCTCGATCCTCCTCATTATTCAATTTTAATTTCATGTCAGGATTTTTCATTTTGATGAGATGTAGGTGGGATTATAATGCAAAGGAACGGCCAAAACTTAATTCAAATTTAATTGAGCGTATCAACTTTAATTTCTTTTATTCAGTAATAATAATGATAAATCCCATGGAATGCTTTAGGAATCATTTGCCTATTGCTTGATGTGCTTATTATAAAGCTACTTTTCTTTTCATCTCTATTCGCAAACTTCAGATTAAGATATTATTATTACAACTCATACCTTAATCCATTACGTATTCGCAAAATAATTTTTAATATTACATGATGCGGTGCGGTAGCCAGTAGCTCTTGTAACCTAATCGCAATTTAGCTTTACTCAAGTGACAAAAAAATTTTAATCTTAAAACATAATTTCTGGTTGCTCTTATACTTATCTACTTAGTTAGCATTTATATTGATTTGCAATGCTAATTTGCTAATAGTGGCAAAAATATTGCAATTTCATTCTTTTTAATACATTTGGGTACATGAAATAGCATACGAGCTAGAAATTAAACTAGCGTTATTACCTGTTGTAGATAACATTAAGACATATGTAAAGAATAAGTAGCAATTTGGTTTGCAAATTGTAAAATTACAGAGAAACCAATCGCATTTTGATTAATTGCATCTCTTGACCTTTCAATTCCACGAAATTGCCAGTATTATTATTCACTTAACAACCTAATCATTAAGAAGCAAGTAATAAGAGGACTACTAAATACAACACCAGACTTTATATGAGTATTAAATAGTTTGTTCCAAACAGCTACTAGTTGGCTGCTGTATTTATTCAATATTATAATGGATAAACGAACTACACATGTAAGTCTATTATTTGCAAGCAAGGCAATGAAGATAATGCATATATTTATAAAATATATAATGCATGTAAGGATAATAATGAAAAATGCTATCAACCGTTATATCTACATCGAATTTAATAGGAAATAATAGTAATAAATCGTTATAAAAATAAACAGCAAATTGCTTACTAATCTGTATTACTTTTTCTTTCATTCATTCGTTGCGTGTAAATCGTAGATATGATGCTAAAAAGTTAGCTATATTATCATTTACGCAGTTTGAAGCAAAGTATTAGATAAGTATATCAGATAAATAAATACTTTTAGATTACTGTTTGGAATTGATTGTGCGTGCTTGGAAATGATATTATTAGAGTGTAACTATGTCATTAGTTTACGATTCTGTTTCCCTTTCAAGTATATAATCCCATAGCTTTTAGTTGTGAACATAAAGAGTCCTGTACATTTACTGCCGTTGAAAAAACAAATGCAAGTAACATATACAGGAACGGAAACAGTATTCGTGTGGATTAATAAAGATATTATGTAAGTGTGTCTGTACAATAATAATTATGTCGACAGTTTGACTTCTATGTTTACACAACCAACTTCGCTGGAGGAAATAGAAATATAATCCCTCACATTCATTCATTCATTCCTACAATAAAAACTTAGTGCTGAGTGCTGGCTTATTTTAATGTCGGAAAATAAGTCAGAGAACTTTCCTTTAGGTTATTTACCTGCCCATGCCCTTATACGTACATTTACTAACTAAATAAACATTGTAGGGCTTTACTAAAGAATGTAATTAGCTTAGTACGTGTTTGTAATAAAATGAATGCTCATAATTGACTTTGTAGATCAAATAACACAAATAGTAGCTATTGTGCAATTTAATTACGAGATGACATGTGAATAATCTTAAAAGCACATGTTGAATGTATATTTAGCAGAAGATGCTACTGATCCGATTTTATCGCAACCTGATCCACTTGCACTACCGCCTACAGCTGGAGCTAATGAATTGGAAGAACTACGAGAACGTCCATCAGGATTTGAGACAGAAACTCCATATCTCGTCCTTGACACTGGCACGGGGAAGTCTACGTTTACATTTGCTTCCCCTACTTCTTTCATTCAGTTAGGACCTAACGAAATATCTAGATATCAAATAAGGTTTGTGATTCTTTTTTCTTTATGCATCTCAAGTGCCTACTCAAATAGCGTCTAAATCCTAAACGCATAAAATTGTGTGTAATATTATCCATAGGTAACATATTGCATGCAGATAATGATACAGACGTTTATATTTTTAGCAAAATATTCTATTGTATTGCTACAGAACATTGTTAGAAGATGATGTATGAAATGGATTGGATATAAAAATAGATATGAACTTGTGAATGCACATAGATATAAATTGAACAGCTGTGTAGAGTACTCATTGTTACAGGAATAATCTGCACTTGAACTCTAACGATGTGTTAAGCGTTTAAGAGCTAAGTAGTTATAATGTGCTATTGTAGCTATGTTTAATGGTGTCTAATGATTAGTTGGCAAAAGAAGAGGAGTGGATTATTAGGTATATTTTGTGTAGATATGATAGTTGTATTTGCACGTAATTGGTAGTAATCTAGTTTAAACGAGTAGTAGTAGTAATATTGATGTGAGATGTGATGGGATTGAGTGTTGAAAGTAATTTAGGATGGAAAAGCAACTGATCCGGATTTATATTTGTTAAGTATTTCACGACTTGGCATCACTTGCCACTTTTCAAGTGCAAATGGACCAAAATTGCCAGTTTAGCACCAATAAAACGATTGACACTAAAAATCTAATGCTACATGCGCTGTCCATATCACATCTGCATACTTATAATATAGGTATAAAGTAAATATATACAGAATTATAAAGTGGACAAGCTTATATATAAGTACTCTGGTAGTTGGAGACACGCTAAAAAACACGACGAGACTATGAAAGCAACATTATGGTTACAACAACATCATAAGTGCATATAATTTGAATAATTGATCTGATAGTGCATCAATTTAAAAAACATTTACATTTACTTTACCTGCTACACGACTTATGGTGAAGCAGTATCTACAATACATAAGGAAGTGGTCTATAGGTATACTATAGTGAAGATGCATATCTTGATGTATGTATCTGGATCATTTGTTTTTCCTTGCTTCTTCTTCTTCTATACTATAGCACTCCACACAGACACAGACTATTGTATTAGTTTTATTACAGTTGAATGAGTTTATTAAGTTTGTTGACACACTTTTTAGGAAGATCAAGGGCCTTTAACAAAATCAATAGTAAATGTAATTTTCTGTCGTTCAAAGTTCCAATTACCTATTTTTTAAAGCTGCGTTTTGTGTGTACTAAATAAATAAACTTTTCCATTTACCAAGAAATGTGACCTTGATTTGAAAAGAATTTCATTGTCTACAGAAACCGAAGAAGTGTCTCATTGTGGTTTCGCACCCGTCAACCTCATGCTCTCCTAGTCTACCACGGAATCAGAAATCTTCCTACTACTATCAATAAGTACGAGTTGTACGTGATGCTGGATCAAGGGCAACTGAAAGTAAAACATTTGTTTGGAGATTACTCAACATCTTTGGTAGTGGGAAAAGGACTGAATCGAGATAAGTGGCATAAAGTCAATGTCATGATCGACCCCAGAGAGCAAACTATTTTGGCTCGCGTCGACGATGTGGAAAATTCTATTGTCATTGATGGACTGAGCGAACATCACCTCTACGGAGCAGACAATGACGATTTGGAATCTATTATTTTCATTGGAGGTAACTTTTCTCTACTACATACTCTATTACTCTGTTATTACGGTGATCTGCTTTGATGATGACACTCATACTACTTCTCTGCTGGCTTTCCTGTGGTGATTGTTATTACTGAGAGATGAATACATGAAAATATTCTCTCATTTCATAGTGCATCGAAAATTAAATGTAGCAGACACGACAAATAGTTGTAATTGAACAGTAGCTCACTCTCAACCCGATGTCTAATAAAAACCACATCATTTATTTGCCAACTGCACAATTCAAGTTGATAGTTCAATAAAGAAATTGCATTTGCTATTTGGTAGTGAGGCATCCTCGTAAATATAATTACATTCTCCCAGTGTGCCAGCCGACTACCACCAAAGGGAATGGAAAACTTTCTTTTCTTGTACCTACTGTCACTATCAACTTTTAATTTGACTACAGAAATTATTGCTGCTATACTTGTTATAGTAATGTTGTTCCATATTCTGTTTTGAGCGTCTACTTAAGAAGATTACTGTTTCTCTGTTGTGACTTGTAGGACTCCTAGTTCGTACTGTGCAAATGTATTTGCAGATATGGCAGATGTACATATTTATTATTACAATAATTTGGATGATCTCTTTTACTGGATTGCAATGCATGTGCATGTATACATGTGTATGTACTTAAAATTATGATAACTACTTCAGGAAAGTAGTTTTTCTCATTGTCAGGTCCTGATTTCTGTAATTGTTACCTACTGTCGTCTTTCATTTATGTTAACTACTAGGTAGTCTGCTTTTAATTGCTTAATTCTTGACTTAGTACACGTTTCAAAATATAAAGAGAGGCAAACCCTAGTCGTAAATAAAGTTTACTATGTTTATGATCCTTATGGTTTCCTTTCCAAAGGAATGCGAATCCGGATTTTATTTTTAACTACTTTCAATTTACAATTAACCAAGTAGGAGGCCTACTTATTCTCAGTAGTCTACATAAGTAATGAGCAAACTAAGTGCACTCTTCTGCGTAGGTTTAATGCAATCTATCAGTTTCAATGCAATTAAATGGAAGCATGATTGTGTATGTGCACACCTCAATTATATGCATATACGTCTACGTGTGTAGTGAATTCGTGTATACATACATCAAAAAATGATTTAGAATTGAATCTTCCTACATGTAGTACGCTTTCTTGTCAATTCATTTAATTGTTATGCTTTTGAAATGGTAATATTAATAATTCATTATGATCAATTTGTTTTGCATTGTGTGTTGGAAAGTTGTAACGCGTATCATTCTGCCGCTATAGATTAAAGCACTTTTTAAAGACTAAAGATTAATTCACGCGTCCTAAAATATATAATTGCAAAAATGAGATTCATGAAAATATGACATAGAGTGTACCAGTTTGGTACTTCGTTTATATTGGTCATACTGACAATAATATTATGGATATGCATCAACAAAAGCTAGAAGGTGCTGTATAGCCAATTCGTTATTGAGAATATAAACCATTAAAACACACTACAAATATTCTCCACATGGGATGAGGTAGGTATTTTATTTACATCATGTACTTAAGACATTGCAAACATTTTTTTCTCGTTAATATAATTTGTTTATTAACTAAAATTGGTGAATTACTCCGTTGTTGATGTAATGAAGTATATTTATATACATACACTATATAAACATTCATATCTGGTTGAACGAAGTGGGATATAGATATAATGAGTGTATAATGATTGAAATAAGATGGGTTGGTTTTTATTTGCACACTTAATTTTGTGTTTACAGGACTGAAAGAACGAGAAAAAAGTTTGGACATCTCCTACTTGGCCAATCCGTTTGTCGGATGCATCAGGAACATAACATTGGAAACGTCATCTCTGAAAACCGTTCCTTTAGAGCCGTTGATTCCATTGGTGACAAGTCACTATCATAATGTAAATGAGAATTGTCTTAACAAATGTTGGGAGCCGACAATGAAATGTTCGAGGGACAGTAAATGCATTAACCACTACGATCATGTAGACTGTGACTGTTTTGACGCAAAGTTCAAAGGCGAGAAATGCAAAGACACACGTAAGTACTTTTCACGATTCCATTTTACTAACTCATAAAGTAAGCAACTAACGATGCTTGCTTTTGGTAATAATTCTGCTGAACAGATATTTTTACCACTGTGTAGGAAGAAACTCAAAAAATGCATTTTATTAAAACTGATGTAGTGAGTTTAATGGTAGAAGGCGAAACTTTGGTCATGTGGCAGAAGCACGCGTTCATAATTACCAGACATGGTGGTAGTGTCAAATTGAATTATAGAG
>JAAAYG020007433.1:0-26108 GCA_009936455.2 Tomocerus minor | reverse complement strand
AAACTTTTTGGCTGTTTTTAGCAAATAAATAAACAAATTTTTTGGGAAAATAAATAAACAAACATCCGACCCCTGATCATAATATATGTACATATATTCACGTGGTTTCAAAATTGTAAATTATTGTACGAAATCTCCACAGGAAAAATAGGCTTTGATTTTCTGAATCAAAAAATCCCAATCATTTTTCATGATAGATATAACAATGTAATCTACGAGAAAAAATTGAATGCATAAAGTACAAAATATCGAATTCTGGAAACGTCAACATTTTTTTACACAAAATATCGTATTTTGTCTTGACTGGTATATAGTTATATTTTGGAATTTATAAGTGACGAACAATTTGAGATGCGTTGAACTTGTCCTCAATACACTCCGCCACCGTTACTAAAATCACAAAAACAAAGCCAGAAAATTTTATCATAGTAGAAATATAATAACACGCCAAATAAATACCAAAGACCGGATTAAATTGACGAGAATATCATTATAAACTCGTTGGATATCAAAGGAAAACTTCAATAGTAATGATAATAATAATTATAATAATAATAATAATAATAAGGATTCATATAAGGCTATACAAAGTTAGTTTTAGAGATTTAGTATTAATACCAACATGTTTTAGTTAGTAGCATATCGTATGGAATAATTTTGTAGGCCATGCACGAAAAACAATTTTTAAAAGACCCAATTTTGATTGGGGATGCAACTATTTTGACAGCTGGTTTGATAGAATAAAAATATATGAAAGGATACCTACTGATATATATAGTGGTGTGATAATAGAAATAAAATAGGTCTCTACCGTATATATACTGAATGCAATTCTATATAATGATAATGATCCATTGTCTGTAGGAGCATTAAATATTTATTCATGAAATAATTTTGTAGAATTATTGCTTTAAATGTAGAATGTAGAACAGGAAAAATGGCTATATTAGCATTGGATACAAAAGTAAAATGCAATCAGGAAGTGTCACAATCACAATCTCAAAGATTTTACGATCTTTCGTATTTTCGCACAAGGTGTATAAAATGATGCAGGCAATTTCATCTTTGGACTACTTTTCTTATTCTTTTCACATTAAAACAATGAAAAATGTATTTGTTTAACAGTTCCAGCACATAAAAATATCTTAATAATACAAATATGAAATAGATTGTAATCTACGCCACTGATCACTCAGTGACAGCGGTGCAGCCGGTGCACGTTCGGTTATGATAATAATATCATCCTTTTCTTACGACTCGTTTTCTTCAGTTGGCTGGCACTATAGCACTTTACATATTTACTTTGCCACTTTTAATTTTATAGTCTCGCGAGGAAATTTTCGGTAATGCAAATTATTTTCAAGTTTAACTTGATTTTTGTTCAGTGTAATCTAATCAGTAGTCAATAGTGCTACTAAACAGTATTTCTTGTAGTTTCCTTGTATTGAGCGGCGCGGTTTTCAAACAACGAGAAATTTTGTTGAGGTGTGTAGGATTTCAATAAAAGAATATAACTGAAAAAGGGACAACTTTGGTTAAAAAAGTAATGACAAAGAATTCTGTATGAAGTAATGAAACGCCATTGTTGATAACCGCCGTTTTTTGTCATCTCGTTCTTGCTTTTCGCCAATTAAAAATGTTTGACGAATTTCGGTCCAATCTTTTGCTTCTTCTCCACTGCAAACACCCAGATGTAAGAATTTTTATGAACCAAAATTAGAAAAACAAATAATCTTGAATGTAATTTCTGAAGTAATTTGGTAGTTTTGAAATGTCACATGTCACAATTTCTTACGTATATGTAAACTCGTGATTGTTTAGTTTTCTGTTTCAATTTTGCAGGGTATGATGCTGGATCGTCTGGAATCTGAATATTTGAAATATTTTTACCAAACAGTGCGACCCTATATGTTTTATATTGATGCAACGGATTGGCTGAAAGTTATGACGGAGACTCCTTTAAGGAATGACACCAAGATCTGGGAAAATAACAAATCGGAGATGTATATAAAATGCATTGTTTCCAGATCGGAGTCCGAAATGAAATTGATTGCTAAATTGGCAAAGCACTCTCATTTTCAATATGCTCAAAGCTCTCATTTTCATCTGGAAAGTTGTAATTGCTGTTCCATTCCTCTGCCCCTTTCCATATCCACGAAACCATTTGAGGAAGTGTTCGAACCACAGAGTGTAGCAACGGCTCCTAAAGATATTGAGCTGGAAGATGAACATTTGGATCGAGGGTGCTTTATGGGTGTCATTGCCAATAATGAAGACGATTTGATAACTGCTGAATTCCTTGAATCGAAATATATTGATTCTTGTAAGAGAAATTATTATTATACATATTATTTGAATATATTGTTTGCTCCCGAATTCTACTGGATATTTTTGTGCTCTCTTCATGTCAGTAATTAAAAATTTCAATTAAAACTGTAATTGATTAATTTGTCACTTGCACAGGTGACAATTATTCCGTCACCGAAAAGGACAACAGTGTTTTAAACGAAGTCAAAAGAGAAGTGTCAAGTCCTACTAATATCGATAATAATAATTACACTCATGAATATCTTATGAATTCTCAAGATCTGGAATTACAGAATCATTTCGGTGATGTAGACATCAGCAATGTCAAGTTAGAAAATGATATCTTCACTCCTTTAGGTAATTTCGTATTCAATTTTTTAATTTTCTATAATAATTTTCAATTTTTGTATTTTTTTAATGTTATACAGCCGAGGAAAAGAAGACATATTATTCGTTTCCTGAAAGCACTGCTAATGATAATGTGCAGATAAAGTCAGAGCCTTCGGATAGCGTGGCGGTTGTTTCCAACGAAAAGGCTGAAATGTCTGAAGACCCGATAGTTATTGTGGGTGGGACAGTTACTGACACAACTTTGGAACCAAATTCGACTGAAGAAATTGTAGGGATAAAATATGAGCCAAATATTTCTGAGCCACAAACGTCTTCAGCTTTGCCGTTGGATCCAATGGACTCGGACATTTCTATAATTTCTGATAAACCTAGTAAGCATAATTTTTAGTTACTCGTGTAAAAATTATTTATAATTTTCTATATATGTATATATTATAGCTTCTATTTACATTGGATAAACTATTTAAAAATTGCTGATTTAATTTTAAACACTAAAAACACTTAAAATATTTTTCAAATGCAAATTACAATATATTTTTCTGTCATTTGTGATAGAAAATCTGTTATTTTAAACGTGTTAATTATTATTCACTATGCACCTGTGAATATTATTTGATTGTCAATTTTCTTTGAATCAGGGGATTTTATCTGTAAGTGGAAGGATTGCACCGAAGTTTTTAATAGTCAACAAGAATTACTAGAACATATCCCTACACACACGACTGGCAGACAAGTTGAAGAGCCTTCTTCCTCAACTCACAGTTCTACAAATAAGGCCAAAGAAGATAAACCAAAAGCAGCTAAGCGTAAAGTGGGGACAGCCGAAGGAAAAAGTAAACGTAAATATGTTCGTCCACCAAATGCAGACCCAGATGATGTGAGTTTCCATTGTACAACTTTAGGCTGTAACCGAAGTTTCGCTACAAAGTGCAAATTGCAGAGTCATCAGCGTCGGTGTTGTGCCATAAATGACTTTTCGTGTCGTTGGCCGGGCTGTACAATGGTATTTGAAAGTTCTCTCGATCTCCATAATCATGTCAAAGTTTTGCACAGGATGTGCACTGACAACACGATCAACGTTCCTTCTGGCCCAGGGCAAATTGAAAAGAATTTAGTTCTCAATTGCAGTGTGGCTGCTTGTGGCTACGCATTCACTTGTCCCGACAGATTAGCACACCATGAAAAAAGGTGCACTTCAAAACAATCGCATGATCAACAAAATGGCATATTTAATAGTAACCCAAACTTAAGACCAAGACCTACGGCGTGTGTACAAGGATCAAGTCCTCCCCCGAACGGATCCAGCCCTGCCACTACCCCCGCAAATATTAATCCTAATAACAGTCAATCCAAACAACCGAAAGGATTTGCCAGAGTTTCTAAATATTCCGAATAAATATTTTACACTTCGCAATATTATAAGCACACACAAATAATTAAGAATTTTTGTTGTGCTCTTATTTCTATTGTCGATTCTCTTCTGTTTTTATATGTTACCATAAATGTATTTTCCAGATAAGCAGTATAGCTTAGTTGGATTCGATCAATCCATAAATCAGTCAACATTTAGCATGTAGCTAGTATTAATTACTTTTACCTATTTACAAAAATACAATTTGAGACTTACTATTATTTTATGGTAGTTGTATTGTGTATGTAATTTAAATAACAATCGTTTATTGTTATTTTGTTCCGTTGACTATAAAACCATAAGTCTGTATTTTCTTTATTACGTTTTATAAATACACTCATATATACACTGTATCATCAGCTAAATATTATTCATGCATTCATGTGTGCCAGCGCGTGCAACGATAGTTTTATTATAAACGTAGAAAATAGATACATATAATTATTATTATATATTATGATGTACGTACTTCTACTACTCGTTGTTGTTCTAAATGTTTAAGTGATGAGTAAATTGTCAATTTTAATATCGAAATTACTTAAGAAATCCCTCAGATTATTATTCTATCATTAATTTTCATTCAATAGAATTATAAAATTTTGATGATAAAGTTTCGAGAGCTTTACTTATATTTGGAACTAAATGACACAAATTTTCACTTTGTATTAAAGGAATATTCTTAATTCTACTTCCTTTGAATGAAAAGAAGGAGGAAAAGTAGATAAACTAACAATAGCAGGGCGGGGCTGTGATCAAGAAAAGTCTATCTCAGGTACTTTATAAGTAGGAATGAATTCATAGTAAATAGTGGTTTGCTTCTAACTTTTCAGCACGTGTGTAGATACTGAAACCGGATGTGTGTTAAGTGTAGCATACTCGGCTGAATGCAGAAGAGAAGAGACACAGACAGATAGAAATAGAATCTCGGATAAAAAGTATTTTTAGACTTTACATTGATAGAACGGCATTTCTTATTTAGCAGCAAGACTGAGAATACCTTATTTGACGAAGCATCTTTTCTGAAACTGCAAATTTTCTTTGAACCAAGATGGCAAAATCAGAGTCCCGATATGTTTTTGACGATCTTTATTCGGATTTTTGCAATAGCCTAAGGGAAAGTGGGAAAGCATCAAGTTTTTGCCAATTGATCAAAAATGCGAGTTCAGATTTGAACCGAATTAATATTTTAACGAAAGAGAGCAACATTGTTCCTAGTTTTGTACATGCTGTTAGTGAATGTGGAGGAAATAACTCTAAGAATTCTTTATTAGCGAAGGAAACTTTAGAGTCTTATTACGCAAGCAAAGATAAATTTGGTGAGAGTGAAGATAATTTAATACAGTTGTTGAATTCGGCATTAGTGAATGTGCAAATTGATAAAGAACTGGACTTTGAACAGTTTGAAGATTTTCTGAACGATGATATCATTTCCTTCCTTGGGAATTTACTGGTTGATGATACAGAAGTGTTCTCTAATTTCGAAGGAACTTTGTTGAGTGAAATTTTCAGAGAAAGAGCAAATTGCTTTTACAATCGAGGAGAGTATGGAGTTTCTTTGCTAGATTCTCTCAGAGGAATATTTTACGGACAGATTAATAAAAATAACCCACGTGAAAATATATTTCCTCTCTTGTTTCTCACTGGAACATCTTTAAGGAATCTAGGACACCTGGAAGTGGCCACTAATGTTTTGCAGCTGTCTATCACCCTACTTCGGAAATCCTCTTTGGATAACGCCGCTAAATCTCAGGAGACAGTAAAATTAGTAAAACTTATGAAAGAACTTCAATTGCTATGCAAGGAAAAAGGAAACACGAAAAAGAGCCTGCATTTGAAAAGCTTCTTGGGACGAAGGTCACGAAATATTCCGAAATTGTTTCAAGGCTCTAGTGATATTTTAATTGGAGCTTCAAATGTTTTGCAATTAAAATGGCAAGCTGATTGTGGACGGCATGTTGTTGCAAAGAAAACAATACCTCCAGGTATTTATACTGTACCTTTAATTGCTTATATATTTTCTCAAGAGAAAAACTTTAGTAATCTTACAATATTGATCGCAGGTTCAACATTAATCGTTGAGAGTCCGTTTTCCTGGGTTGTTCATCCGAAAGAAAGCCTGATATTTTGTCAAAATTGTTGTCAAGAAGCGAAGAATTTGATTCCTTGCACAAAATGTTCATCAGTGAGTATAGCTATAATGTTAATGAAAACTATTTTCAAATCAAAGTATTTCAATAATTTTATTAAATTATTGTATTTTTAGGTTGTATTTTGTAGCAAGCAGTGCCGAATGGAATCAGAAGACTACCATCAATATGAATGTCAATTTTTTAAAAGTCTGACTTCGTCTGAAATACTGGGAGATATGGCTCTGCTTTGCTATCGTTCAATTTCCAAAACAGATTTGAAAATTTTAGAATCTCATATTCGTGAATATACAATTCTTCAAGAGAAGGGGCAGGAAGGAGATTCGCTGAGCAATGAAGACGAGAAAATATCTCAGATGAAATTCATTTTAGGCTTAGATAATCAAGGAAAATTAGATTCTGCAAGTTACACCTCGGTATTTGCACAGACAACAAATTCCGATACGAGACTTAGTGGAGATCTTTTGAAAAGAAGTTTTTCTGCTATTTATCTCACACTTTGTCTGAGATTTTCTGGCTATTTCAAAAAAGGAGAAAAACTGGATTTGGAAAAGGAAAAACTTAGCGAGACAGAAGAATTAATCGCATCATTATTGCTTCGACATTTGCAAAGTGCTTCGTGCAATGCATATGGAATCAATAATATCAGCGGAAGTGATCCCCGTCGATTACAGATCAAAGAAATCGGAGGTGCTACATATCCACTTATTTCAACTACTAATCACAGTTGTAATAGCAATGTTTATCGCTACACTATTGGGAAAAGTTGTGTTGTGAAAAGCCTGAGAGAGATTCAATCTGGAGAAGAAATTCTTGATTCTTATGGACCACATTTTGCCTCCAGTTCTGGCGAAGAAAGAATTCGCTACTTGGATGGACAGTATTTGTTTTCTTGTCAATGTCCGCCGTGCAAAGAAAATTGGCCAGTGTATTCAAAACTTCCGCGGGAAAACGTTTGCTTCAAGTGTCCTCGGTGCGGAAGTGGATCAGCCTCTAGCGGAAAAGATAAATACGTGTGTTCAAAATGCTCGAATGTTTCTGAAACGAAAAAGATCATGAAAATTGTCAAGGGTTCAGAAAGACAATTTATAGCTGCCAAAGAAGTTCTTTTAAGCCCAAAAAATGACGGAAAATTGGAAATTGATTATGAAGCTGCTCAAAATTCTATTGCACAGTATGTTAGCGTATTAGGAAAGATGCAGAAATGGCCCTGCCAGGCCCTCGTCGAATGTCAAGAAGCTTTAAAACTCTGCTGGAATTTGGAAAATAGAAATTAACTAGGCATATAAGTCTTAATTAGCGCCGTATTTATAATAATGCCAGCTGTAATAATTGTTATCCAGGTCTTTGCAGTTACACTTCTTGTTTTTACTTATTTCCCTTTTCCACATTGGAAGATACAGCATCAATTTTTGAAAAGGTTACATTTATTATAAATCTTACTGATACAAATAAAACTGAAATAATTAAAACGACTACTTTGGGGATTTGTATACAGAGACGTTTTTTTCTTTTAAAAAACATCTGCCTGCATATGTATGCTTACAATGTAAATGTAAAAGATTGAATGAAAATGGAAAACAAAATCAACTCCCAATTTTTGAGCGTGGCTGAGCATTAATTTTGATATCACGAGTTTTTCTACCCGTCAACTTGTCACTTCATCTTGGTTGGGGGATATAAATTATTGTTTTACAAATCACAGAAGATGCTACTCTTGTTCGCGTAATTGCTAAGTACTATTAATTCACGTGCTTAAATTTTTCCAGGCTATTATTTTAATATTATTTGAAACGTAAGAAAATAAGAGATGTACCTGACTATTATTATTCAAAACCGTAAACTCATTCATTGTTCAACAGTACTAACCATTTATTAATATCCTTCTACCGAATATATGCTTAAATTAATCATATTATTTCTGGCTCTTCCTCTTCTGATTTGTGACTTTGGCCCTGAACTCTAATAAAAACAAAATCCGAATTTTTTAGTTATTCCTAAACTAATATGAATCATTCCTGTTCTACATATATACTTTTAACACGCCAAGATAGATTCATTATTCATGTGATTCATATCATTAGCATATAATTGAAATCAAACACTGAATCAAAAATACGGAGACATTACATGCAGCATTTACTTGGTCTGAAGAAACATTAATTTACTCATTCTAAAGTCAGCATTTGACTAAAAAATTCTAGAAATATATTTCCACTGAAAATAACAGCATAATTTTAAGTATAGGGGCATAATGTTCTTATTGCTATCGTAGAAATTGCATTGTATTGTAGTTCTGTACATGATCAGCTTTAAAATTAATTGGTTGAAGATAATTTGGAAATAGAGATATTTCGGGTTTTTAGAATTTACAGAAGATAATTCCGAATTTTTAAACCCTTCTTCACATTTTAACAGTTGAAAAAATGACAGAAATTAACAATATTGAGGATTTATACGAGAGCATAGGTAGGTATTTACTTGGAGATTTTCTTTTGAAATTTATTAATTGATTTATATTCTTATTTTTTGCATCTTAAAAATACGAAAATCTATTTTATTTATTTTGTAATCAGGTGGATTCGGCCTATTCCAACTTTTTGCAATGATCTCCATCTTGTATCCAGAAATGCCTGCCGGAGTATTGGGAATGCTCCCAGTTTTTGTTGGTCTGTTGATAAATGATAGATGATAAATTTTTTACGAATAAATAAATTACAAAAATAAAATTATTTAAAAATAAAACAAAAATAAAATAATTACATAAATAATTTTCAATTTTCCATATAAAATTGTAATACTTTAAAATATTTTCATTAGGAGACTACCCAAAATCCTGGACATGTACAAAACCAAATGGATTTATTGAGTATAATAATACGGCAGAAGATATTTGCAGTTGTGATGGCGCATGGGATGGCGGAGACACAACTATAGTTTCTGAGGTAGGTACTTTTAGCATTAAAATTGAAACGACGAATTTTAATAAACATTTCTGAAATTCTATTTTGCACCATATTTTAGTTTTAGTCATAAAATCCGCAACTACTTTTTGTATTTATAGTGGAACCTTGTTTGTGATTATGCTTGGGTCACGGACTTCATCACTAGCGTTCAAATGACGGGAATGTTCTTTGGGGCTTTCTTCGGATCTCAAATTGCGGACTAGTAATTTTTAATACTCAACCGCTACGAATTTTCAGTTTATATCTTTTATTAGGATATTTTTTTATTATTCGTCCTGTAATTCTGTTTGAACACTAAATTGTTATTGAATTTCTTCATTTTTTTAGTTTTGGCAGAAAAAGACCGATGTACATATTTTGCCTAGTGATGATAACAGCTGCAGGAGCATCCGGTCTCACAAATTCACCCTTTCTTTATGCAGCAGCTCGTTTTTTCGTCGGAGCCAGCATATCTTGTGAGAATTACATCCTAAAATACTTGTCAAATTACTAAATTATCCAAAAGAAATGAAATAGAAAGGATACAATTTCTTAAGATCCAAATCCTTAATTGAATTGGAATTTTTTAGCATATCTAATAGTTGGGGCATGCTATCCTATGGAATTTTTACCTCAACGCTGGAGAACACTTAACGGTACATTAGGACCTTGGGGAGAGGGTGTCATGCTTTTATCATTGATTGCCTATTACGTACGACCATGGAGGCAACTAAGCTGGGTCACTGCACTGCCTGTGGCATTATCTTTCGTCTCCGTACCGTAAAAACTAATTTTATTGACCTTTCTATTCTCATTATGCGTTGTATGCTCAAAATGACAATTCCTTTTCAGAAGTACATTCGTTTCTTTAGCATTGATGAGAGCCGGGTTTAAAAACAATTTTAGTAGGTAGCAACAATGTGCGTCAACTTGGTTTACAGCAGTAATTGACATTTTACTTCAAAATCACTTTTTAACACTAAAAATATCAGGATTCATTTCCTTATAAATATCAGGAGTTCAAAATTTTAATAAGCCATACAAACCTATGATATACATAATGGTGAATCATCCCAGGCTTTTTTGTTTAGACAAAATGTTATTTAAAAGAGTGTTGAATTTTCAAATTAACTACTGAAAAACCCAATTTCCTAAGTTTAATATTATATCGTAGCGTTCAAGGGAAATAAGTAAATGCAATGTTTTAGTTTTACCACAAGGCTTTTACACAAGGATGTGCTGATAGCAAATAAAAATTATATATAGCAACATATGGAGATCAGCAGTAGATATAATTATAATATGATAATTTTATAAACCCCTTATTTCGTCAACCTTTTTAAAAATCGATTTCAATAGGTTTCTACCAGAAAGTCCTCGCTGGCTTCTCCGTAAGGGGAAAATAACGGAAGCTAAAAAAGCTTTGGATCAAATCGCAAGGTGGAATGGATATTCCCCTGTTGACGAAGCTATCGTAATCCGATTGGCTAAAGCATCTGAATTTCCAAAAGAGTCTGAAAATCGAGTTGGATGCTGTCAATTCGTAACGAATTCTCGTCTGAGAGGAAAAATGACGGTTTTCATGGGAGCTTGGTTTACCGTCTCATTTATATATTACGGAATTACCTTTAACACAAAAAATCTTAGTGGAGATCCTTATTTGAACATTGCCTTTCAAGGACTGATTGATGCAGTCTCTTTTCCTTCTGCTGCATTTCTAAATGCTTGGTAGGTATTACGATTATTAAATATAATATTCACAATTAATTCGTTTTGTCATTTTAGTTAAAAAATATTATTTCTTACAGATTATTACCACATCCGTACATAAAATGTATGGAAGTGTTGTAATAATTCTTGAACATTTTTAAACTCTTTTCAGGTTTGGCCGACGGAAAGCGTTTATGAGTTACATGATTGTAGGATCGTCATTACTAATGGGCATTGTTCTAATGGAACTTAATATTGGAGTTCCTTACGATGAAACTTGGGTGACAGCTTTATCCCTTACTGCCAAATTTTTCATCAGTGGTGCTTGGTCATCAGTGAAATGTTTTACGGCAGAAAGTTTTCCTACGTCAATTAGATCGACGGCTATTGGCCTGGCCACTGTTGCTGCAGCTATAGGCGCAATTATTGCCCCACAAATGGCATTCGTTGCAACAAGTATGCTTTCTCCATATTTATTATTGAATATTAATATTTTTAGTAAAAGTAATAGCATTTACGTACACACATTTCTACATTACTATTTGGAAAAATGTTTGTGATTTTGTAAAACTATATGAAAATATTCTGAGAAAATAATTTTTGAAGACACTTGATGAATTTTTTAATCATTGCAGTATATCGACCAATCCCATATTTTGTATTTGGGGCATTGGCAGTGGGAAGTACTGGTTTGTCACTATTGTTGACGGAAACAGGAAACAGACCGCTGGAAGAAAGTGTTGACAAGTAAATTGAGTATATGCTGTAAATAATTTTTGGAACTAAGCGAATCTTCCACGTTGAAAAATACTAATTACAAAAAACGTTAGGTACTGATTTTTTGTAAATATATAATAAATCCAAGTTGCATATTATGTATTTATAAATGCCATTGTCAATTTACTTACATTATCATTTTCAATTAATCTGTAACGAAAACTATAGCCTAATAAAATTACGTAAAATTTTATCTTTGTGTCTTTGAATTTGTAAACTGTAAATTCAGTGGTAGTTTTAAAAGTGACTAATAAATAACGAGTATAAGTTATTATTTATGAAAGTAGCAATGACTTTCAAAGATTCTGCGACGGCAATGCAATGCTAAGATGTGGTACATCCAGTTATGTGCACATATGTGGCGCTAATTTTAAGTTTTTAGTCGGCAAAAAATTCTCCAGACTTTTATCAATGCAATTTCATGTGAGAAAGATTTAGTAAACATTGTTCGAGGATTTGACTGGACTTAAGAAAAACGAGATTTATTTTTTGGCTAAATCCGTAAGTTGGTGCATTAAAAGTTAAAAATATTTCATTTAATTTTTGCTAAAGAATTGCTTGAAGTTGATGTAATTTAAAGATTTAGACTATAATTGAATTGAATTCAATGTAAAGCTAATTTAATTTTAGGGCTTAGGGTGCGATTTTTTTATCCGGTTATACAAAATGACGGATACAAATGACAACAACTCAGCATTAAGAATAGCATTGACAAGGCCGATTCGAAGGAAATTGACAGCTCCGAAAAGAAAACCGTATTTTACAAAATTTTTGAAGAATCAAATCAAGTTCGAATCTCAGAACAATTTAGTTTATATTGCTGACAATGCAAATAATTCAGAATTGTATGACGAAGGGGAAGAAGCTTCGACAGCTGATCCTTGTAATTCAACTGAAAATGCTAGTTCAACCTCCTCCAAGCCAATAGATGAGGATTCTGGTCCGTCTTCTGATCCAGTTGAGCAGAAATTAAGACCATTAGATTCACCTCGAAAAGGAGATGGAAAAATTCAGAAAAAGGGCGATGTGCCCAAAAAATTGACTTCTGTAGAAGAAGACGTAGAAAAAGGATTAAACTTGAAAATTTACACATCCCTTCTACCTTTTCTGAGGGAAACGATTTCTTTGAAGTCATACAGGTCGTATTGGAGGGGAAACAAAAATAAACTTCGCTCAAAAATTGAAACTGTTCCTCAACGACCCCCTCCTGTAAAATCCATTTTAAATCCTAACGAAACGACTCGGTATTATGTAGAACAGTATTTCAGCAAACCTGAGAAAAAGAAAAAACCGAAAGAAAACAGCGATGAAGATGATGAAGGTAAATGATAACAATTATTAGGGGAATCTAGAAAAAAAACATTTTGGTAGTTTTGCTATTTCAACATTTATATTGATTTAAATAGATGATGACGAAGAAGATGAAGAGCTTCTAAGGAAATTCAGAGGCCTTCCTCCGCCCGTAAAAGAGGAAAAATTTCCTTTGCAGAAGAGAATAGAAATGATTCGAGACTTAACACCCGAGGAAAGACGGAAACAAAAAAGAAAATGGAAAAGAAGAATGCGGGAAGAAGCTTTGTTTGTCGGTGGAAATAAAGTTTTATTTGAAAGACATTTAGCCGAATTGCGTGACTATGAGCATCAAGGAGTTTGTAGAAAATTACGATATGATTTATATGGTCCTCAAGTAACGGAGAAACAGCATATTAAAGAAATAGTTGAAGCATTAGACAAAGCCCGTCTTTCAAATACGAAGATTTTTTATCCAAATCGTAAAAAGACAAAATTAAAAGTTCCTAAATCCAAAGCTCGTCAAACTGGATCGACTGAACATAATTATGATAGAATACACAATAATCCTGTTCGAAATGATGTCACAACAATTGTAGTAAACCGAAATGAACCCGTCTTGGTTCACGTGGAGTTCCCTGGTTTAGTTAATGACGTACATGCAGCTCTAGAGTGTTTTGGGGGAGAAAATAAATTATTTGAGGTATTATAATATTAGTATTTATTATTTCTAATTTTTTAATTTCTATTCTATGATTTTGATTAGTCTGATTCCATGAAATATCTCTATAAGATGAATAATTCTTTAACACTTGGCTTGTTTTCTTTTTGTAGACATTGGGAGATGCTAAACGAAGGCTTGAAATTAAAATGAGACCTTGGGATCCTTCCTGTAAGGCTTCATATGGGGACGGGCAAACAACTTGTGGGATTTTAATAAAAATCAGACGCAAAGTTATTCCTGAGCCTCCAGCAGAACCTGATCAAGTTGAAATGCCACCATTGATTAACAGGAATCGTTTTCTGTCGAAGCCAAATAAAAGTTTATTGTGCGAAATGGGAAAGTTGGAAAGGCAGAAAAAAGATTTGGAAAAAAGTAAAAAAGCGGAGGAAAACATTAATAGCCAAGAAAACGAATCTAAAGTTGAAGGAATTTTACTAGAAGAGAGAAAATGGAAACCCGAACATCAGAAACCTTATGTGACGTCCTCAGGAGTACTCATAACAAAAGATTGGCTAACAAACAAAGATATTCTGCTCTCCGAAGAAAGAGACAAAATTATGAATATGTGTCGAGTAAAGCGGAATAAAGAACACGAAGACAAATACTGTTATTTGAATTTACCCGACTTCAAAGTTTTTAAGCCCCCCGAAAGTCAATTGGATGTGGAGGTTCTTGGCCTCGTTTCTCGGCAGTACAAATTTATGACTTGTAAGCATTTACAAAGTTATTTTCACATATTTTATTTCAATTATTTATTGTCTTTTAAACGTCTTGTCTTTTTAATTTTTATATTTCATTGGATTAAAAAATATTTATTTCATTTTTACGGGGTTTATTGTTTCTGAAATAACTTTTATAATAATATGATTGAATTCTTTACAGCCCTGTGTGACGTTCAGTTTCAGCCTTTTAAAATGTTTGAAGGAAGACAAATCTGCACGGCTGGAAAAACTACAGATGTTTTTATTAATCCAGATGGACGATGGCCTTATTTCAGTGAACTAATGCATCTTGGGAAGAGAATCCCTGAATTTATTCCTCCTATTAGTTTTTCGCGCGTTTATAAATATTTCAAAGAATTTACGATGTTTGAAAACCGGAAATTCGTAACTGATTTAGCCAGTGACACGGAATCTGAGAGCAATCCCGAAGACGAATCTGAAGAAGAAAATGCTACTAGTGTTATTGGACAACGAAGTGGACGCCCTAAACGTCTAGTTCATACTCACCTATTTGATTTCAAGAAAACAGACGCCGACTTAAAACCTAATGTTGTTCAGGTTCCAGTAAAGCCTTATGATCGAGCAATTATCGACATCCGACGAAAGGGTATTAAGAATCATCGAGATGTTGTTGCCAAACTTTTTGAAGAAAGACCTATTTGGACAAAGTTTGCATTGGAGCACGCGACGAAGTTTGATTCGCACACTTTAAAATATATTCTTCCAGGAATTGCTTACTTTACGATTACAAGTCCTTGGCGCTCTGCTTGGGTTCGTCTTGGATATGATCCTAGAAAGGATAAACAGGCTTTTGTGTACCAAATGATGGACTATCGAGTGCCATGTAAGAATCTTGTTTTTAATTTCTTGTTTTAGTTGTTGTTTTGGATATTTAAACTATTTGGAATTTACTATTAATTAAAATTGTTTTTTTTTGTAGTTGTCTACCGAAACTACTTAGGACTATCTGCTAGTGCATCAATAAATTCCTTTTCATACAGAGCGGGAACAGTACCTCCTAAAGGTCAAATATTTTACCAGGTAATAGTAATTCAATTTATAATGTCTTTTTTTATTTAAAAATTTCATCGCTAACTGAATATTTTTCAATTTTAATTATGTAGCTGTGCGAAATAAATATACCAGAGGTGGAGGAGCTGGTGATCAATTTAGGAGAAAAGATAAATGAGGAAGATGATCTTAAATATGATCCGAAGTGGGGTTGGGTCCCGTCCGAAACCTTAGAATACGTGCGCTATAATATTACCCGGCATATTGAGTTGCATTTATATAACTTGGGTAATAGTTTACTTTTTGTTTCAAATTAAATTAGTCTTCAACAAATAAAAAGTTTTTAGTGCGCTACAATATTAGCCGGTATATCGAGTTGCATTTATATAACTTGGGCAGTGGTTTTCTTTTTATTTCAAATTAAATTCGACGTAAACAAATAAAAAGTTTTTAATATTGTAATGCAATTTTAGATGTATTAACTTGAATTTCAGGTAAAATCCCTAAAGTGTATTCTCCAGCATTGGATCTTCATCCCGGAGAAGTATTTCCTCGGGACAAAATTCGCTTCTGTCATAACAGCCAAAATAAAAGAATTCGTCGCAAGAAGGCGACGACGAAAACAGGAATTTCTGCAGCAGTTCCCCACGCGAAAGTAAAGGAAAAGCGAGAAGATGCTGACGACGTGCTGGAAGGGCTTCCTCAACCCATCTACAAACAGACTGATGATGTTTTACCAAATGTTTCCATGCGTAATCCTCGTCATTTTATAGATGGCTCGGCAAACAAGAAATACAATCCACTAGAAGAAGACAGACATTTATTTGGAGATAGTAAAAAAGTATGGTCTTCAACAAATGAATCTGACAATCCTGAACTACCAAAAGTTGGTAGAAGCAGAAAAGGAAGCTAATTGTAGTCTTCATTATCGTCGATTCTAAACACGAAGGATATTATCAAAGCATTCAATGTTATAACTTTAGCATGAAATTACTTATCCTAAAACCCATTATGAATTATGATGACATTTATATTATCTGTTATATTAAACCCATTTCTACTGGGCTCATAGTGTTAAGTATTTTAAGAATTGCCTGCATTTAGTGCCTTTTTACTTGTGTCTTATTAAATTGTAAAAATTTGTATTATAATTATCAATCTACTTTATTCAGATTTATTGTTTATATAATGGAAGGTTAAAAATCACCATTAAATAACTGAAATAAAGTATGCAATACTTGTTATTATATAAATTAACAACAGGAATACTTGTAGATGATTGTTTTTTGTCAATGGTTGCCATTATTTTAACAATAATTACTTTTTCAGTCATGTCATGTACAGAACAGTCTTTGTATACATTATAAACATTATAAATTCATTAGAAACATTTTCATTGGGTTCAGGAAGAATTAATTTATCTTTTAAAAAGAACACTCAAGGAATCAGTTAATTCATGAGGGTCAAAGTTTGAAAATTGAGTTACTTCTTTGACAAAGTAACTGCGTAGTTGAAGATTGGAAAATAGAATTAAGTTTAGAGGCTTAAGAGTTGATTGCCAGGAAGTGCATGAAGTCAATTTTATTTTGAACTGGAGTCCGATTTGGTCGACCAAGATTTTTCCTGGAACCTCGAGAAACTTTGATTTCGATTAGATTAGGTCCTTTTAGTCCCATTTGTGTTACATTGGCAATCGCAGATAAGATTTCCTCCCGATTTGTAGCAATCATTGTGTTCTTGTAACCCGCAGCTAAGGCTAATCCGGTGATGGAGAAGGAGTCATTGGAGGCTGCTGTCGGCTGCCCTCCCACCGAGTCATGAGCTCCGTTGTTGAAAACTATATGTGTTAAATTCGGTGGCACAACTCTAAAAAACACAAGAGAAAATACAACCAAAATTTAGCGAAGAATGTAACAAACGACGAAAACTGGAAAAGAACAAAGAAAACTGCCTGGAGTAAAGAACTTCCAATCATAAATGGCCCAAAGGGCTGTTAAAATCAAAAGAGGTGTAAAACAACTCATCATTGCCCGAAATCTCCGGTGCCCTTAGCTATGGACACTTTTCCAACTTCTAATAAGCCCAAGTACCTACTTCACTTCGTGTGGAGTGGTTAGCGATTATTCTAGTGAAAATCTATCTGCTCTGATTTTCTTGGCACAATGTATATTCTATCGAACGATGGATTTTCCCCTTATATAAATTTTTTTAGGTCTATTTGTAATATGTAGCATGAAATAAATTTTCTGTGACCTATCCCTGTAGAAGTCCTCAAATTTTTCATTTTTTCCCGGCTAAATCAAATGTATAATTTTTATTTGACATTTAGTTTAAGATTAGTAGGACCCAGCAGAACGCAGCCGTTTTTCATTTCTCCTCGTAGATTTCAAGATTTGACATAAAGGTCCAAGCAAATCACTTACTTTAAGGTAGGTTAGGTACCTGATACGGGTATCCATCGCTTCCAGTTACAATCAGACAGACACATGCCTGAGAAGCAAAGCTGTGCATATGCCAGCCCATGCCAAACACTACTTGGAACATGCATGTATGATTTACGACTTCTTCTCCAGACTCCTACACTGACGAAGATTTATTACGCCTCAATTGCTTCTACATCTCTACCCATATCTCCCATCTCCTCTTCCCTACACCTAAGATATTTATTAATGTATCCACATAAATCTATAAAGTCTCTTCAAATACTTTCAGGTCTTACTATCCAATCCAACCAAGCCACCCTTTAACGTGTATCTTGATGTTCTTCATCTTCCTCCGATATATTTCAACTCAAAAAATCCAATATATATCTTTTAACTTAATCCCTCGTTCAGATTACCGTAATAATTTATCTCTTAACGGAAATAATATCACAGATGGTATTTGTCATTTAGTACTATAGTACTGCAGCATACATGCCAATTTATTTTCCTGCTAAGAAACATAGAAGTAAGAATCAGACAGAATGACGGGATCTGTTTCGCTCGGATGCGGATTTAGTGTAACGTATGAAGTAGTCAGGCAATTTCAACATGATTAAAAATGAATTGTCTTGCATAATTTTATATTTCCTTGCTGAGAGTCCTCTTGATTTATGCTACACAATATCACCTGCCTAATTTACAAAAACAGAGTTGTCTGACGCTTACGCAACCGCTGACACAGTTTTCGCAACATAATCAAAGCAGCAACTGTTACCTACTTCTCTCAGATCTCTCCTCTCGGGTTTTATACATCTGTACTGCTGTTTTATACAGAAGGATATACATGAGACTTGTGTTGCGGTTAACTTATCTTAATTCGTAGTAGACAGACACAACACAAGACAACGAGAGTTAATTAGCGGAATGGGGTATAAACAGTAAGCAGTGCCTATTCTGTCTATATTGTCTAAAGAGATCAGACTATATTTACAGAGAACCGACATTCAGTAAAGAGAAATGAACTAATCTCAACTATTCGTCAGTAAATATTTCTTGTACAGAAGAAAACTGCTTTATTCAGCTAATATGTCTAAACGCTAATACTCCTTTCTATAAGGAAACGGCATTTCTGCGAAGAGATCTTCTTTTCTCTCGATTCATTAGTTGATCTCAACTGAAAGCTGATTAGCTCATTGCGGATGCTACCACCTAGCAATCTTCCACCTTTGATTAAAACATTAATCTCTCTCTCTAATTTATGTGGAACACTCTGAAGTTCATTAGGTCGCCATTCTAAGGAACAGCAGCACTTCTTCACAAAACCACTTTTTAATTAATTACTCACGATTATGTCATTATGTAAGCCATTACATGCGGGAATATCTGTGACAACTAACTATATCTCTTTCGATATCTGGATCTGCACTTTATATTTCATTGCACATTGCACCACAAGGCAATGTAATTCAAATTTATGGTTTCATTCAAGAGAGAAGTAAGACCTACTCTGCGCGTAGGCTGTTAAAAATTGACGTGTTCAGGCACCCATAATATCATCTATACCAATATATGAACGTAGCCCGGCCCACAATTAATTTGGCAAATATTCAGAGATGTTCTTTCCAATAATGACATAATTGCAATTGAAGCTATCATATTTGAATTGCAGACGTAGGCAAGATATAAATACCTAAGTCTCTTTCTTTTGAGAATTGTAACTATTTTACAATAAAAGCAGATTTACAAAGTGATCCTAATTTCACATTTCCTAAATTATATCGCATATATTCTAAATCCAGCCATATATATCTATAATTTAGTTATATTCCTAAAGTGAAGTCGTTCAAATTAAAGCAGAGCAAGTATTGAATTTATTTACCTGCTAATTGAGCGTTGAAGTACAGAGATGGTAGATAGTGAAAGAAGTGAAAGAAAGAGACAGGGAAAAGGAGAAAGTACTTACTGAGCGACGGTGGCCAAAGTGCCCATATGCATAATGAAGGCACCGTCTCCATCCATGACAAAGACTTTTCTGTTTCTCTTCTGGAGAGCAATTCCCAGGGCGATGTTTGTGGCGTGTCCCATTGATCCAACAGTAAGGAAGTCTTTCTCGTGCCCTTCCTCTCGGGATTTCCGCAACTCAAACAACTCCCTTGTCATGTCCAACAGAATATCATTAAATTTCGATTGAGATTACACTCTTCCTGTGCACGTCATTAACTATACTCTGAAATATTTAGCCTCCGTGAACACTTTGAGCACCAAAAGATATAGTCCACTACTGATTAACGGATTAGTACTGATCATGTTCGTCAGAAGGAAACCTACGTCGAAACTTAATTTACTGTAGCAAGGAGCCTTGGTGAACGTTTTACATAAAGAATAGTTTCTATTTAAGGTTGGCTTGTGTTTGCAGAATTTGCTTGAATTATTTATATATGTTTACAGGAAAAAAAAACTCTCGGATTCGTAGAGAAAAGAGTGAAAGTCCTGTCGGTTGTTGAAAACAAGAAAGGGGAAAGAGCATTGCATTTTTATTTCCCTAGCTCCCTAGTAGTAATCTCAGTTAAGACTTTTACTTTCGGTGAAAGGTGATTTTCTCCACAAAAGCTGAAGACAGACCGACAGACATCTCTTTCTTTTCCCTTGAACCTATTCAATAGAACATTCTAGTAATTATGAATCCTTGGCTATTTTTTCTGTTCTATTTTCCTTACTTATATGTAACTATCTAATTGAAACTAATCATCGTTGATCCTGGAATCCGATATCCTGAAACTTATCTTTATTTCTATCTTGCTGACAGGAGTAGGAGTGACTACGTAGAAAATAACGTTTATGACATTCAAACGGTCAGCTACTTCATTTGCTATTGTTGATAAAATTTTATTGCGATTGCACCTGATGAGTAAACTGTCCAAAAGGTCAAACTATTAATTATACTATAGGAGGAGGGTGCATATTGAAACTTTGACAGATAGAACTTTCACCACATGAACGAGATTTCTACTTTCTGGTCTTACATACACAAATACAAAATTAATAATTATTAATTTTTCAGTCCTAGCTGACATATTTTTATGCTGAACATACACACACATACTCTCTTTGAAAAAATCATCCAGTGAGCAAGAGGAAAAACATTTTAAGGTGTCTCAGAGAGTTAGATGTCTCAGAAATTTCGCCATTCTAAAACATCCACGAAATTGGAACAGAATAAAAATATTGTGAAAAAAGTTTGAAAAATATTTTCACGGTGTATTTATATACAAGGAGAAATTACATTTAGAGGGTGAAAGTATTTTAGTACTTCTATTTCTATGCACCACCAACTACCATTAAGTGTTTCAGGCATGAATAGCTAGAAATGATGTTACCTTGAAAGCATTCCTGTTGTTCCAACTATTACATCCCGATCTCCCACTCCTTCCAAGACAGCATTTACTGCATCCTCTCGCTTCATCTTCAAGTGCTCAGTCTCATCCAACACATTGGCTTTCTTCAGTTTGTAAGGAGTGAATGTTTGTCTCTTCACCAAAAGTGCGTATGGAGTGGCTGTTCTCTCCAAATGTTTCTTGGCAGTGTAAAGTGCTTGTTGAGCTCCTTCGATGTAGTCAGGTAAGGGCTGGAAAGGAATTCCAAGCGCCGCTGAAAGTTTAAAAGATTTTTTGAAAACCTCTTTTACATTTTTCTCGTATACATTTCCATGAAGATCCTTAGTTTATGCTAAATTCAAATTGTATGAGTGAAAATCAATTTCTAATGCATTATTCAGCACTGTTCTTGTGTGTATTAGCTGAAGAATACATTCCATAGCCACACTCAGCCAGTAAAACTGAACATTTTGATGGTCACTTTTCTTGGAAATCTAAACTGACTAAACTTCACAGAAATCGACTACGGCATAATTTTAAAATATTATTTCAACAGAATCTAACAATTCACAAAAGTATTTTACACTTCTCATGTATTCGATTCTCATTATAATTACCGCATGCAACCAACACCATAAAAGCTATCATTTAACTTTCTCTTTCTCTATGCTAACTTCAGAAGAAACTTTCTCCGAGCTTCACCCAGTATTTTCACAACAATTTATGATATTTTAAGGAATTGATATCTGGCTATAGTTAACGGTACAGAATAAAAGAAAGTTATATGCTTTTTCTAGAATATTTTCTATGTGCAGAATGCATATATACTTATAGAGGTCACCAAAGTCATCCTAATTCCATTCATCTTCATAATTTCTTAAAATCCTAAAACCATAATAACATTTCTCAGAGAATACCCGGCTATTTTTTATATTACTTCAACTATTCACCCTGGTAGTTTTACAAGAACATGTACTTGATGCTTTCCCTGATTTGTGCATCATTACTTCTATCCATGGGAAAATTACCATAATTTCCCAATAAATTATTTTTCCATTTGGCAACATTTCATTCTTACATACTTTCCACATTGCATTTCCAACAATTATTATTATCAAAACTAGGTACAAATCTTTTATAAAAGTTCGCACAGGAATAAAGGAGGAGAAATTATCTTTCTAGAGAAACTTCAGCTATAAATTATTTCAGGCTGAATTAGCAATTCGTCTTCAAAAGAAATGACTAGTTAATAAGGGTGCAATTGCGTCATTATATTACTGCAAGATTTAAATAATATTCATGACTTGCTAACTCATACTCTACTCTAGCTATAATATTTCTCTAAAATGTACAGATACTTTATACTCCTGAATATGCTAAAGAATTTTCTTCGCTACGTAAAGTCCTGGGGAAATGTAAACAATGCATCTATCTAGAACAAAATTCGGATTAAACAATGTTGTTTCCATTTTCTACCGAGAAGTAAACAAACATCCATTAAGAATTTTACAATTTCTAGAAACTGCAATATTGTACTACAAGAATAAAACTCGTTTAGTAAGAGTAACGAGCAAAATAATCCGCCGCCCCATTACAAATTGTTGCATACAAAAAATCTACTTTCACGTAATAAGCAAAAAAAGAAGATTTTAGGAGCATATGTCCTACAAAATGTCCAGTCTTGAATTATAATGACAGAGGATGATACTTTTATGCTCCTCGTCCTTGAGTGTCTGTCTGTAGAATGTGCCGCATGAAAATTTGGAGATGGAAAATGTTTAGTGGGAATGCTGAATGAATGGGCCTAGATTAACAAGACAGAGAAACGTAGCTGAATGAAGAGGAGCTAGAGAACATCCGAAAATCCAAATTAATCAAAATGCTGCTAGTCAACGAATAAAGGAATGTAGGTATGGCGTAGTAGTAAAGTTTTATAAAGATGTTTCTTCGGTTTCATGACATTGTGGCTCATGCATACAAATCACACTCTTACAAACGAGCTATAGCCATTCTACACTTTCGCAATGAGAGAAAATCTTGAATGAGAAAACCTCTATACATTCTAAATATAACCCAAAACCATTCATTCTACTGTGTATACCGATTTCTTTATTTTCACCGTTTTTATTAGAATGTTTTATCACAGATAAGTTGTTTCAAACCTTTCTTTCATCTGACTCCTACTACATCTTTTCATGACTTATGAATTACGACACGCCGTAATCTACCGAGAAATGTACTTGCTTTTATTTTACTCATAGCAAAAATAGACAGAAAATTGTGAAACTCAGGAGCTGAAAGACCACTATGTCTACCTGAAGCTTTTCTTTCACTGAATGGAAAAGAAAAAGCCGAAGACTTATCAAAAAGTGTTTATTTTGGAAAACATACAAGTGCGTAGTGCATTGACATTAAATGAAGATTCACCTTGTCATGTCATTTAGATTTTCTCTCGCTTTAACCAAAATGTTTTTACACATTTTTCTCTTCGAGACTTTTACTTGACTTTTATTAAAATTGAAGGGGAAAGTTTAATGTGGTGAAAAATGCACTGCCTTGTGTTTCTTTGCTTCCTAGCCCGTACAAATTAATTTATAAGAGTAAAAACACTGCATTATTTATCAAATAGAGCATCGACCAAGACTAATTCTATGTCAAAGTCACAATTATACATTGAATAACGAATTCCAAGAATGATGAAACGAGAGGATGCTTTCAAGAATTGGATCTTATTACACATTACATAAGAATGACATTTCTTCATCTACTGTCTTTTATTGGATACAAAGGATCAAAGGATGTACTATTATTTGCTATAAATTAAATCTTTACACAATTTTCACAAAACTTTACAGTTGTTGAAGTAGCTGTCCCTTAAGGCTCTAACAAAACCATTAAAGTTGCCTGTACTGAAGTACGGATTGATTAATTAAGGAATAATCATTATGTCAACTCATTAACAGTAATCATTAACTCAACAGTCACATGTAATTATCTTCAAGTATTTGCTACAACTTGAAACAATGAATGATGTTCATTGAACAGTAGGATTCTTTTAACATAAATAAAATATAATCATTATTTTCTAATTCTAATAAGAGTCGAATGTTCGTAGCATGTGAAAAATAAGAAAGGACAAAACTTTCTAGTAAGTACATAATGTTGCAGTTTCTTTACAGGAACTTTCGTTGTTCCTGAATTTAATTTAGTGCTGAGTTCTTGGGACGAACTTATTTGTAACACTACTACCAGGAAGAACTTGCGAAATAGAAAATTGCCTACCTACTTGAAATCTAATACCTATCCATTCACTAGATCTCATAATAATCTCCATCTTAGGAAACAGCCTTTCAACCGAAAAGCAAACAAGAACTTATCTTAATTTCATTGCCCTTTTAACGACTTCCATATGAACCACCCGTACGTAACTGTACAAATACAAGCCAACATTGTGCACTGTTGGTTGATACATTGAATTTTGTATTTATCAAAGGATTTCTTTTAAGGAGGAGTTGCAACTTTGCAAAATCCAGATTTAAGCAAAACAGCTTAGAGTAGAGCAAAGAGATGCACATTTTTTTTAAATGTCCCAGATTTTTCTATGGCACATTAAACAGCATTTCCAAAATTATAACTCCATATTAGAAAAATTCGGGGTTTTGTGGAGTGGGGGTATTATGGGATGCATTGGAAAAATGTATTTTGAATTTTCGGGCCCACTTTAAGAAATTAGTGACTCTCAGCACAAGGTGCAAGTCATTTTTAATCTAATAAGTAGTATAGTGACAATGAAGGCAGAAAACTTATTATAATGTAAATTGTAATCGGTTTTCAAACTTGGCAATAAACCATACCATACCATTTCTCTATTTTTTTTGATATTTTTGGCATGTCGGAAGCAGGATTTTGGATATTGCACTTGAAAATCCTGGAACGACAATAGCGGGAAGTAAACTGAAACGTACGTGTACAGTGGTTATACGCTATACAATTCCACTCTCCTTTAGAGTGTGTTGTCAACTAGGCTTAGGTTATTTCGTTTGTTACTCACACCAATAATACTTCTAAACTCTATCGCATGCACAATATTATAATCTACCTTCTCAAAATCCTCACCACTCCTTAAGCCTTTTTATACGACATAATACAAATAGAATAAAGCATGTTATTCACTGTTTTTGACAATAGTATTTCTGCTATGTTGAAATGTCTCTTTCTTCACATTCTTCACCTTTTCTCAATGTATCGGATTGGTTATAATAGCAACTTGCTAAACAACTCCTTTCCATTTCAATAGAAAGCAATACTGAAACGAGCCAGTGGAGTTTTTTCATTTCTTTCACCTAACATTCCCTACCAAATATTTGAAAAGCTTTTACTTGTATTATCCTCCTCCTTTCGACTTTCCCAAAAAGACTGAAACCTTACAACACACCATAGAACAAAATCTCTATTTTTGGCGCTAATAAAAACGTTCCACATTCTTGTGGGCTTATGGGGCTTCCGTTTTAGTAAGAATTAGACAACTCAGTCAGAAACCCAAATTCAAATAGCATCACTGTTTCTAACAAGTAGCAAAAAATGTTACACACAACGGTGCTTAATGATAAATAGAAGTAACACACAGATTAATCTATTATTTGGCGATTTTCATTGAAAACTATTTTGCAATAAATGGTTCAGGTTGCTTGTTTGTTTATTATTTTCATTCAAGAAAATACATGTACGTAAACATGGAAGAGCCTTCTTTTAGGGCAGAATAGCTTCCAAAATTCAAGTAAAAGGAAATTTTTTCATACAAACAATTAAAATCACCTCTAGTGTTAATTTAACCTTTTGTTCATACATGGCCAAGAGGCATGGGCTCCAGACCCCTCTTTTAACACAATTTGGAGACCCCTCCCTAACCCTATACC